>JAVTVY010038931.1:0-168276 GCA_036873755.1 Hanleya hanleyi | reverse complement strand
CAGTATTCACAAATTTTATCTCATGAATGTTGGAAATGAAAATAATTTATGTCCGTAAAAATAATTTAGCCGTAAAAAAGCATGCGTTATGGAGAGAAACGGTATTGAACGTTTGGAATGAGAAACGATCAATGGAAGGACAGTTATTTTCCATGTTGACATGCCCAATTACGGGATCATCTTTGGAACGACAACAATAACGAGATATCTGCCGAATGATTTTTCCTATAAGGTGGT
Source organism: Hanleya hanleyi (assembly GCA_036873755.1). NCBI lineage: Eukaryota > Metazoa > Mollusca > Polyplacophora > Lepidopleurida > Hanleyidae > Hanleya > Hanleya hanleyi. The sequence continues at coordinate 168,039 of JAVTVY010038931.1, read as the reverse complement.
CATTGGAGAAAATGGAAAAATGAAGTAAACAATCATCACATTATCTTAAAATCTGGGAATCTATTTCGTAATTTGATAAGGCACATGTGAAAAATACCGTTTGTTTTCAGAAGAGCGAAGGAAATTTTAGAAGCTAAAGTTAATTTTCACCAACCCCGAATCCAATATAAAGCTCCCGCTTTTGCAGTTTCAAAGTCTATGTATAGCTTGAGTTGTTTCCATTATATGGCAAGTCGCAAGTAAATCGTTTATTAAGTTGTGGAATTGTGGATTCGTTGTTTGTGGGCATTTCTTTTATAGTAGGATGATATTGTTATTATAGAGGCCATCTGTCCAGCAGATACCCATCCACTCACGACGAAGCGGCCTGCGTAGCAGTAAAGCTGGAATCTTTCAATGCATCTCAGTCTCGACATACACCACCACTGCCAGGGTCACAGGAGGCCACGAAATACCTGAGGCTAAAGACGAGCCCGTCATAAGTAAGAGAGCAGTTCGACGAGCACTTGAAAGGTACACTGAGAACGAAGATTCCAAGCGAAGAAGCCAAAATAGGACTAACATGTCGCTGTTACGAGTGCGATGATGAGGGTCGCTAGCTTTTTAGAGACGAATAACACAAATCTCTGTCTAAAGGTCAAATATTGTCGCGACGACCTTGTCACGAGTATGTGTCATGGAAGACGACGTGAATTTAATAAGACAAGTGGCCAGCTTTGACGCTTTTCGTTTCTCCTTGGCAAGACTGGTCTTAAACGCAGGACATTGTACTCATTAGCATGAATTGAACTGTTCGTGGTGGAATATGAATGCATCGGTCGCTTGGTGTGATTCGATTTCGACTAGCCGTGCCTCTCGGCTCATATAAGATGAATGACAGCGTTGATCAGGGCCCCTTTTTTCCATCAAACCACAGTACTGAACACGCTAACTGGAGTGAACTTTACCTGTGTGTGGATTTTTACTCTTATATCAGTCGTATGTGGAAAGACTATCTATGCTGTTTCACATCTGTGATGTCTGCATGTATTGGACTTGACTGCCGTATACAACAACAACCCGGAGTTGTGCGAGTTATTCTCTGGACAACAGGTAAATGATTTATCTCACATATACCATTATATCGTGTGTGTTGCCGATCGATTGGATTACTGACTCTGTTCTAATACGATTACTGATTACTGTGGCAGCTGGATTACTGACTGCTCCAACACGATTACTGATTACTGTGGTAGCTGGATTACTGACTGTTCTAATACGATTACTGATTACTGTGGCAGCTGGATTACTGACTCTGCTCCAACACGATTACTGATTACTGTGGTAGCTGGATTTCTGACTGTTCCAGCACGATTACTGATTACTGTGGCAGATAGATTACTGATTCTGTTCCAATACGATTACTGATTACTGTGGCAGATAGATTACTGATTCTGTTCCAATACGATTACTGATTACTGTGGCAGATAGATTACTGACTGTTCCAATACGATTACTGATTACTGTGGCAGATAGATTACTGATTCTGTTCCAATACGATTACTGATTACTGTGGCAGATAGATTACTGATTCTGTTCCAATATGATTACTGATTACTGTGGCAGATATATTACTGATTCTGTTCCAATACGATTACTGATTAATGTGGCAGATGGATTACTGATTCTGTTCCAATACGATTACTGATTACTGTGGCAGATAGATTACTGATTCTGTTCCAATACGATTACTGATTACTGTGGCAGATAGATTACTGATTCTGTTCCAATACGATTACTGATTACTGTGGCAGATGGATTACTGACTCTGTTGCAGTATGATTACTGTGGCGCTGGATTACTGACTCTTGTGAAAGATCGATTACGGATTACCAAGTGTGTTGCAGAAGGATTACGGATTATCGCGTGTGTCGCAGATCATTTACTGATTGTGTATGTCGCGCGCTGGATTACTGACTGTTGCAGATCGTGTACTGAGTATTGTGTGTGTCGCGCGCTGGATTACTGACTTGCAGATCAATTACTGATTGTGTATGTCGCGCGCTGGATTACTGACTGTTGCAGATTGTTTACTGAGTATTGTGTTATGTCGCGCGCTGGATTACTGACTGTTGCAGATCAATTACTGATTGTGTATGTCGCGCGCTGGATTACTGACTTGCAGATTGTTTACTGAGTATTGTGTATGTCGCGCGCTGGATTACTGACTGTTGCAGATCGTGTACTGAGTATTGTGTGTGTCGCGCGCTGGATTACTGACTGTTGCAGATCAATTACTGATTGTGTATGTCGCGTGCTGGATTACTGACTGTTGCAGATCGTGTACTGAGTATTGTGTATGTCGCGCGCTGGATAACTGACTCTGGTGTTAGATCAATTGCAGATTACCGCGTGTGTCGCAGATCAAATAGTGATTACCGTGTGCATCGCCTAGTGGATAACTGATGACTGTGTGTATGTCGCATTCGCGTATGTAGAACTTGTTGGTCGTAGTGTGATAACTTGTTGGTCGCAGTGTGATCAACTATTGTGAACAATCTATTTCGGTTTTATTTCTCCCTGAGATCAGAGGACAGTACCGTGGACATAGTTAAATCGCTATACATCTGGTACCATATTTTTTTTGTTTCACACGAACATTTGCGCCTACCATGTTTTATGTTATTTCGTTGACGGTGGCCATTAAATGTTGAACAATTGCACTACCCTTACTTTCGTTTCACTTTTTGTCATGTAGCTGCTTCGAACTTTGGAAACGTGGCTACATATTGGTGCCGGAACCCGGGACGAAACAGACAACCGAAGATGTCGCTCTCCTACTTAAAAGGTTTGAAAACACGGTATCGCAACTTGCTATCGACAGAACTATCAAAAGTTGATTCCCTTCTAAAGGAAGATGTTACAGATGAGATTTTGGACAGAGTGCTTCGACGAGTAAACACTGTAAAATCTAGACTGAAGGATTTTTCAGATAAATTTGAACAAGCTAATGAGAAGTTGGTTCTATTAGTCGAAGAAACAAGCTAAAGCAGAACAATTGAAACTTAGAGATGAAGAAGATGAAATGATCAATTTCATTGGTCAAATAGTAGAGTGTATTGCAGAGTTATCTGCCTTTGAGTCACAGCTACAAGGCAGAAAAGGGGAAATTTTAGGCATGCCAGTTGTACGTGAACCATCTGAACTTGAGCATCAGCTCGCAAAAATGATTGAACTTCAGTCTCGAATGCAAGTCCAGACTGAAAACCTTATTGAAGCTCAAAGTCAGCAGTTTCAGCAAATGCAGCAGTTTCAGAATCAGCGTGAATCTGACCAAGCGCGAAGTTCAGGTGCAACTGCCCAGACAACGGTGAAGTTGCCCAAGCTGGAAATTTTACCTTTCTGTGGTGACATTCTGAAATGGAAGGAATTCTGGGACGCGTTTGAAGCTACCATACACAGGAACACCAGACTTTCCATGGTTGAGAAGTTTACTTATCTGAGAAGTAAACTGAGTGGAGAAGCTCTGAATACAATTTCTGGATTGACACTTACAAACGAGAACTACGCTGTGGCTGTGAGGATCCTCACAGACAGATATGGTGATACTCAAGCTGTCATTAATGCCCACTATGCATGCTTGATGGATTTACCAACATCTTCCAACCAGATTGGTAAGTTGCGAACTTTATTTGACACTATTGAAAAGCACCTTCGCAGCTTAGAAGCTCATGGCCAAAACATCAATCAGAATGTGTTTGTCTCTATGATCACATGCAAAATTCCAAAGGACGTTTTGATCCAATTGGAGATACAAAAGGGCCCTAGTGAAAGTTGGACTGTTCCCAAACTTAGAGAAATCCTGAACAATTATGTTAAAGCTAGGGAAGCTGCCGAACGTCAATCTTCGCACAATCAGCCAAATCAAAAAGGCAAAGAAGATTTTAAGGCCACATCAAACAGTACATCTGGTTTCAAGTACTATTCAAAAACTCCAGGGAGATCATCTGCTGAGGCACTAGTGGCTGGCGATTTAGATGACCGTTCTAAGAAACAAAAGCAACAATGGGTTCCAAATAAAGGTTGTTTGTATTGTGGACAAATACATTGGTCTGATGAATGTTCAGTTTATCCCACCTTGGAACAGAGAAAAGAGAAGATAAAAGGGCATTGCTATATATGTTTAAAGAAAGGTCATACATTAAAAGCCTGCCAGGTGAATAAACCATGTTTCTATTGTCACCGCAGCAAGAACCATCACAGAAGCCTTTGTCCCCAGAAGTTTTCAAGACCTAGAAATGAAAGTTCGAACCTCAACAATGAGGCTCCTTTTGTCCAAATTACAAATGCATCTGAACAAGCTATGATGGCATCTAGTGAAACAGTAGTGATGCAGACTGCAACTACTGAAATACGGAATCCAAAAAGCCAAACAACGGAATCTGTTAGAATGTTAATGGATTCTGGGAGCCATAGAACTTACATCACCGAGAGCTTAGCTAAAAGGTTGAAACTAAAGATTGGAAAGGCCAAGGAAGAAATTTCTCTTGTGACTTTCGGTTCCGAACATCCACAGATCATTAAAACTTCCACAGCGTCTTTAGAAATCAAACTCAGAGATGGAACTTATATGGCATTAGAGGTGAATGTGGTGCCAAAGATCACTGGTGTCATCCATCGCGTGCCAGTGAATCTTGAGACCTGTCAACACTGGAAATTTCTGTGGAAAGATATCCCTTTAGCTGATGTGCTCCCAACAGAGGTGGAAGCCTCTAGCCTGGATGTTCTTGTTGGCAATGATTACTACTTAGACTTAATCCTCCCGGAAAAGATTGAAGTTTATCCGGGTCTCTATCTGCTGGGATCTAGACTCGGTTGGATTCTTGCCGGAAGGACCAGTCTGCTCACAGATGACATCCCTGAAACAAGTTTGCTAATTCTGAACTTTGGACAGCAGTTCCTGTCAGAGTCCCCCATGTTTACAATGCCAGATTCTTCATTACCATCCAAGCCTTGTATTGAAGACTACTGGAACTTAGAGACTATTGGTATCAAAGATCCATCACAGGAAACAGATGATGACAAAGCTCTCGAAAATTTTGATCAAAGAGTTGCTTATCAAAACGGGAGATACTATGTGACGTGGCCTTGGAAGGACGATACCACTCAAGACCTGCCAGAAAACTATGGGCTGGCATATGGCCGATACAAATCTCTTGTACAACGACTAAGCAAAACCCCAGACATGCTTAAGAAATATGACTCCATCATACAGGACCAAGTTAAAAATGGAATTATTGAGAAAGTTACAGACGGATCCGAGGTAGGTCCTATCAAACATTATATTCCACACCATGCTGTTGTCACTCCAACGAAAACTACAACCAAGATACGGGTAGTTTATGATGCCTCAGCAAAGACGAGAAAGGGAGATAAAAGCCTCAACGAGTGTCTCTATGGAGGACCGGTGATATTGCATGATCTCTGTGGGCTTCTACTACGGTTCCGTGTGTTCAAGATAGGTCTTGTAGCCGACATAGAGAAGGCCTTTCTACAAATGGGATTACAGAATCCCGACAGAGACGCTACACGGTTCTTCTGGCTAAAAGATGTCAACATTCCAACGATCGACGGCAATACACAGATATACCGGTTCTGCCGTGTTCCTTTCGGAGTAATTTCAAGCCCTTTCCTTCTCGCAGCAACTGTTTCGTTTCACTTAAGAAAGGCTTGCTCTCCGACAGCTGAGAAAGTAAGACAGAACATTTATGTGGACAACGTCATCAGTGGATGTAACTCGATACAGGAAGCCTGTCAGTTTTATACTGAGACGAAGAACATTTTCAATAAAGCTTCGATGAACCTTCGTGCCTGGGCCTCCAACTCCGAAGATCTCATGAAGGAGATCCCTGAAGACGACTGTGCTGACCGTGGTAAACTCAAAGTTCTTGGCATCATCTGGGACACACAGGCAGACACATTGTCAGTTTCTTGCCCAGATCTGGGAAGTCCAGTTTCAACAAAAAGGGAGGTATTGAAAACTATTGCATCAGTTTTTGACCCACTGGGGTTCTTCAATCCTGCAACATTGAAGGCTAAATACTTCTTACAGGAGCTATGGAGTGAAAAACTTGACTGGGATGATCTCAGTGAAGAAAAACAACGGAAGTGGAAGCAAATTACGAAGTGTCTTCAAGTCTTATCTACAACACAAATCCCCAGATTCATCGGACTCAACTCCATGTCGCAACAAGTTCAGTGTCAGCTCCTCTGCTTTTGCGATGATTCAACCCAAGCTTACACATCGACAGTTTATCTGCACCTATCAACAAACGATGACTGCAAAACCCAGCTTGTGTTTTCCAAAACTCGGTTGGCTCCATTGAAGAAAATCAGTTTGCCTCGACTGGAACTAATGGCCGTCGTTATAGGGGTCCGCACGCTAGACTTTGTTCAGAAGGAATTGGATCTTTCCATTTCATCCAGGATACTATGGACTGACTCGCAGTGTGTCCTCTGTTGGATAGCAACAAAGAAGCCTTTGACAGTTTTTGTAGAAAACAGACTCAAGGAAATAAAAGCTCACGCTGATATCCACTTTCGCTATGTGGCAACAGGTGATAATCCAGCTGATATGGCGACAAGAGGACAACCCATCGAAACTCCACGACCCAGTCAACTAGAACGATGGTGGCATGGGCCAAAATGGTTATCTTCCCCAGTAGAATCCTGGCCTACTTGGAACACTGATGAGATCAGTAGAGAAACGTGGGAAGCCACGGAATCTGAGGCAAAGGGTAAAGTACTGTATGCGGCATCTGAGTTGGTGGTGGCTGAGGGCCTTTCCCGTGAAACTACCCCCCTGGAAATAAATGAAAGGAACTTTTCTTCTCATACAAAGCTTCTGCGAGTGACCGCTTGGTCGCTTCGGTTTGTAAACAAACTGAGAAAACGAAGCACGGAAAAGGGTCCACTTACCACACAGGAGTTGACGAACTCAAGAATACTATGGGAACAAAATATTCAACAGAGATATTTCCCCGACGTTATCGATGCCATAACAAAAAACAAAAGAAACCAGCTCAAGGAGCAGTTGGGTGTGCAGCTGGACCAGTGTGGACTACTTCGTTGCCATGGACGACTTACAAATGCTGAACTGTCACTTGGGGCTATTACACCAAAATTACTACCGAAGGCGGATTATTACACCAATCTGGTCATTTGGAGTTACCATAAAAGCTTGCTGCATTCTGGCGTTTCTCAAACCTTGGCGCAAGTTCGACAAGAATACTGGATTCCTCAAGGTCGGGCAGTGGTAAAACGAGTGATTCGGAACTGCAGAATGTGTCGTCGACTGGAAGGAGGTCCATACAGGATGCATATAATGCCTCCACTACCAAGAGAAAGAGTGACTCAGTCGCCGGCTTTCACATTCACGGGTTTGGACTATCTTGGGCCATTGTACGTTAGAGATCACAACGAGGTGAGAAAGGTGTGGGTGTGCCTGTTTACCTGCTTAGCTGTACGAGCTGTTCGTCTGGAGCTGGTACAAGATATGACTACCCAGCAGTTTCTTCTATGTATACGAAGATTTATTGCTCGACAGGGGAAACCCAAACAGATAATCTCTGATAATGCACCCCAGTTTAAACTTGCCAAATCCGTCCTAGACAAGATGTGGCAGAAAGTGATTCAGCATCCTGATGTCCAAAACTACGTAGCCAATGAAGGGATTAGTTGGCACTTCATCACGGAACTAGCCCCATGGATGGGGGGATTTTACGAGAGGCTGGTTGGTCTGGTGAAAAGGTCGTTGCGGAAAGCTGTTGGCAGGGTTCTACTAACCTGTGACCAGTTACAGACTTTCTTACAAGAAGTGGAAGCTGTAGTGAACTCTCGGCCGCTAGTATACGTGGGCGACGACATTAACTCAGGGTTGACGTTATCACCTTCGGAATTTCTGACGATGAATCCAAAAACTGGTATTCCTGTTACAGATGATGATTCAGATCCTGATTACCAGCCAATGCCAAGCTCAAAGGATAGCCTCATTAAGATGTGGAAAAAAGGACACAAGCACTTAGACAAGTTTTGGAAAGTCTGGAGAGATGATTATTTGCTCAATTTGCGAGAAAGGTCACAAACTCGCGTGAAGGCTACTAGACATCAATCACTCACTGAACCTCAAGTTGGTGATGTTGTTCTTATCAAAGAAGATCTACCCCGCGCTGCGTGGAGATTGGGGAAAATCCACATGCTGATTCCAAGTCGGGATGGTGAAATTAGAACAGCAAAGGTGAAGCTTCCTTCTGGGAATGTTATTGGCAGACCATTGAAGTTGCTGTATCCTATTGAGTGCCCGGAAATACCCGATGTCGACAAAGCAGAGCAGGCTGAAGCAAAAATCAATCCAGAACAGATTCATCAACGGCCTCCACTCCGACAAGCTGTAGTTGAGGCTAGAAAACGTATGAGACTGCAGTTGATGTAATTCATTTTTTTGTTGCCGTGGGAGTGTCGCGACGACCTTGTCACGAGTATGTGTCATGGAAGACGAGGTGAATTTAATAAGACAAGTGGCCAGCTTTGACGCTTTTCGTTTCTCCTTGGCAAGACTGGTCTTAAACGCAGGACATTGTACTCATTAGCATGAATTGAACTGTTCGTGGTGGAATATGAATGCATCGGTCGCTTGGTGTGATTCGATTTCGACTAGCCGTGCCTCTCGGCTCATATAAGATGAATGACAGCGTTGATCAGGGCCCCTTTTTTCCATCAAACCACAGTACTGAACAGACGTGTGGTGTACCTGTCGAGTGGCAGAACACGCTAACTGGAGTGAACTTTACCTGTGTGTGGATTTTTACTCTTATATCAGTCGTATGTGGAAAGACTATCTATGCTGTTTCACATCTGTGATGTCTGCATGTATTGGACTTGACTGCCGTATACAACAACAACCCGGAGTTGTGTGAGTTATTCTCTGGACAACAGGTAAATGATTTATCTCACATATACCATTATATCGTGTGTGTTGCCGATCGATTGGATTACTGACTCTGTTCCAATACGATTACTGATTACTGTGGCAGCTGGGTTACTGACTCTGCTCCAACACGATTACTGATTACTGTGGTAGCTGGATTACTGACTCTGTTCTAATACGATTACTGATTACTGTGGCAGCTGGATTACTGACTCTGCTCCAACACGATTACTGATTACTGTGGTAGCTGGATTTCTGACTCTGTTCCAGCACGATTACTGATTACTGTGGCAGCTGGATTACTGATTCTGTTCCAATACGATTACTGATTACTGTGGCAGATAGATTACTGATTCTGTTCCAATACGATTACTGATTACTGTGGCAGATAGATTACTGATTCTGTTCCAATACGATTACTGATTACTGTGGCAGATGGATTACTGACTCTGTTGCAGTATGATTACTGTGGTGCTGGATTACTGACTCTTGTGAAAGATCGATTACGGATTACCAAGTGTGTCGCAGAAGGATTACGGATTATCGCGTGTGTCGCAGATCATTTACTGATTGTGTATGTCGCGCGCTGGATTACTGACTGTTGCAGATCGTGTACTGAGTATTGTGTGTGTCGCGCGCTGGATTACTGACTTGCAGATCAATTACTGATTGTGTATGTCGCGCGCTGGATTACTGACTGTTGCAGATTGTTTACTGAGTATTGTGTATGTCGCGCGCTGGATTACTGACTGTTGCAGATCAATTACTGATTGTGTATGTCGCGTGCTGGATTACTGACTGTTGCAGATTGTTTACTGAGTATTGTGTATGTCGCGCGCTGGATTACTGACTGTTGCAGATCGTGTACTGAGTATTGTGTGTGTCGCGCGCTGGATTACTGACTGTTGCAGATCAGTTACTGATTGTGTATGTCGCGCGCTGGATTACTGACTGTTGCAGATCGTGTACTGAGTATTGTGTATGTCGCGCGCTGGATAACTGACTCTGGTGTTAGATCAATTGCAGATTACCGTGTGTGTCGCAGATCAAATAGTGATTACCGTGTGCATCGCCTAGTGGATAACTGATGACTGTGTGTATGTCGCATTCGCGTATGTAGAACTTGTTGGTCGTAGTGTGATAACTTGTTGGTCGCAGTGTGATCAACTATTGTGAACAATCTATTTCGGTTTTATTTCTCCCTGAGATCAGAGGACAGTACCGTGGACATAGTTAAATCGCTATACATCTGGTACCATATTTTTTTTGTTTCACACGAACATTTGCGCCTACCATGTTTTATGTTATTTCGTTGACGGTGGCCATTAAATGTTGAACAATTGCACTACCCTTACTTTCGTTTCACTTTTTGTCATGTAGCTGCTTCGAACTTTGGAAACGTGGCTACAAATATCTAACACCAAAATTACATCACAAATCAATAGTTGTCAAACAATCTCTTATGAGACTTTCTTTGGGTGTTCTCTGAATTCAACCACTAGGTCTATATATTCAACAGAGGGGATCGCGAACTCGGCCTCAAAGTCTCACATTGGGCACTTTATAAACATGGCTAAGCAAAATTCTTTCTATCATATCCCCATCATCAATATACAAAATCATAGTTTATTTCTTTTATTTCTCAGTGAATTCACAGCGATATGGTCTTAACATCCCAAGAATCTTACTGTTCATACTCGGGAAGAGAGATTGTCTTCTTCTTTGAACTAGTGTGACGAGAAGTCCGCACAGGATGGTTATAGTGCAGGGCCATATATCTTTAAATGGACCGGGTCTCTAACATCCATTACCTCATCCTTAGAACACTCAGACTCTATTGCCTCGGGCGGGTGTAAAGGGTCCACGCCAGATGTCACAGTCACATGTTCAACAGTTTCTCGTAACTCACCTCCCTTACTTTGCTGCATAGCAGCCTGCGCATGACTTGAACTGAATCTGGTACTAATGCGGTTATATAGAATATGGAATAGGTCTTTGGATTATGGACGCGGAGCCGGGAGAAGCGGACTAAATTCTCGCAGAGGGTTTACCTAGATCTGTTTGATGATTCAGATGAGTTTTCGAGTCGCTGCGTCTATTAAACAATCTCGTACATTTCATCCCCAGCGGTTGTTTTAATTAGCGCGTCGATGTCGATTTCAGCCTAACTTCAAAGGTAGTCTGGCCGGCGATGAAATTCAAACCAGTCAAAACTTAAACCTCGCTGCGGATTGGCCTGATGAGCTGCTTCAGCGCGCTTACTGATTGGTTCGGTTCAATGAAAACCCCTCGAGCTATTTATATCCAGAACTGCTATCGGTAACTAACCAAGCCAGTGTATCGAGCGTATACCTATCGGTTGATACACTGGCACGCGAGGATGCAAGGAAGATCGATGGAAACAGGTTTCGACAGCAGCTGGTTTTATACTATCTCTCTGACCACCAAATGCGTGGTTGATGCCCCCAGGCAAGAGCTTTAAAAGGGTCACCGAACTATGCGAAATCCCTGGTACATCTAGCCATCATAATGAGCATACCGGAGACCGTAAACACACTCCAGTTATCGAGATGTTAGTGCCAGGCAGGGCCGAACATGAGATTCCTATTGGAACAGCTCTAGTTGAGAGTATACACAACCTGCCAGAGAAGATGCCCGCTGTTGTAGATTGGACTTACAGAGATGGTACCATCGCATCTGCTGAATCCTACTACATAGGCTCTCGCCTTACTGGCGTACATTGTGGACTGTTAAATCATACCAGATCCTGGAGCTGAAGAGTGAGACGACTTCGCATGCAGATTTGCCATATTACCTTTCTCCTTTGTACAAAGGCATAGCTGCGGAACCACGCTGCAGCAAGGAAGAATCTTCTCATTCAACACGCCAGTTTCTTGTCAAAGAATGACACCGATATATCACATACTTATATGGTTGGCCATCCCTGCCACAATTCGTCATTTACAGGATGCCTGTAAATAATATATACCATGGTATAAAATGCCAAGCCTGCGATAATTCGTATTTACAGCATGCCTGTAATTATTTTGTACCATGGTATAAAATGCCAAGCCTGCCATAATTCGTATTTACAGGGTGCCTGTAATTATTTTGTACCATGGTATAAAATCGCCAAGCCTGCCACAATTCGTATTTACAGGATGCCTGTAATTATTTTGTACCATGGTATAAAATGCCAAGCCTGCCATAATTCGTATTTACAGGATGCCTGTAATTATTTAGTACCATGATATAAAATCGCCAAGCCTGCCACAATTCGTATTTACAGGATACCTGTAAATGCCAAGCCTGCCATAATTCGTATTTACAGGATGCCTGTAATTATTTAGTACCATGGTATAAAATCGCCAAGCCTGCCACAATTCGTATTTACAGGATACCTGTAAATGCCAAGCCTGCCATAATTCGTATTAATTTACAGGATGCCTGTAATTATTTTGTACCATGGTATAAAATCGCCAAGCCTGCCATAATTCGTATTTACAGGATGCCTGTAATTCATTTAGCCGTAAGTCGTTAATTTACGCCTTCTTATTATTTCCACCAATGATATGCGCTTTTACAAATTTGGTGCTGGGTTTTACGCAACCTCCAAACAGGGTTATCTCCCCTTATGCCAGTCGATTGACCCTGCCCTCAGTAAATTATACAGGGCGAAAAAACGCCCTGGCATTCTCCGCACAGTGAGTCTTCACCAAGCCATGTAGCCTTTGTCGGAGATTAAAAATGCGAGATTATCCGAACTGCTCTGTATCGCATCAACTTGAATTAACCAGAATTAATCAACTGCAGCACATCTGGGGGATGTGGCAGACAAAAGACAACAAACATTCGGTGACTACGGGTAATCCGCCTTTTGCGCTATTCGTAATGCCGGTTTCGGCCGCAAGGTGGCGCTAGCGCTCACGGCACTTTGGTCTGTTCCGGTTGTCTGCTAAACATGTGCAGGAGGGAAGGCGGGTATTGTATTTCGCCTCGTTTCGTCAGATTTTCTCACTGATGGAGACGTCCTTGGTAGTTTACGTAAGTATAGTCATCAAGTCTAATTTTTACTCGTTTGTACAAGCATAATAAAAGCCGCTTTGTCAACAAATTGGGCAATCAAAGCTCGTCGTTGTTGTTGTTATAAAACATGGTGGGTGGCCGGCAGTTCAGCCTGATTAAACCACACTCTACTGAAAACAATCAGCAGGGGCCAGTTTGTCTGATCAAGTACTGTGAGAAATAATCGGATTATTAGTTAACCCGACTACCATGTAGCTGTTAATGTAGCTGTATGATTATAATGTGATAAACAAGAACCCAACCCGCCTCAGTTGGAACGGCTGGTAGTGTTTCATAATTTTATTGTGAAAAGACACACTGAACAGAAAATTAATGTGCCATATGTCTTCTAACTTCTCATAAATACTGAGGAAGTAGTTTTTGCACTAATAGCTACTTATGTTTAATTTTTTAATTATCTAATTATTATACCATGTATTTCTTCTGCAAAAAAAAATCCTTTATCCCGGACTCGATGACACGCAAGTCTCTACTATAACTAAACAAATGTTTTATAGCAACAACAACGACGAGCTTTGATTGCCCAATTTGTTGACGAAGCGGCTTTTATTATGCTTGTACAAACGAGTAAAAATTAGACTTGATGACTATACTTACGTAAACTAGCTACCAAGGACGTCTCCATCAGTGAGAAAATCTGACGAAACGAGGCGAAATACAATACCCGCCTTCCCTCCTGCACATGTTTAGCAGACAACCGGAACAGACCAAAGTGCCGTGAGCGCTAGCGCCACCTTGCGGCCGAAACCGGCATTACGAATAGTGCAAAAGGCGGATTAAATAACTGTTCATCTCTTTACAACAACAACAACAACAACATTTGGCCTAGATCAAGGCTAAAGGTCGTTTGTTTGAAAACAAATCAGCGATGCTTGTTTTGTCGGAATTAAATGGTCCCGCACATTCACATCTGCAAAATTATATATCCTTGTATTTAGTATGTGGATAAGGACTGTTTTTGGCAGGTAAAATTCAGGTTTTGTGAAATGATGTTTTGGTACATGGCTATATGTAAATTGACTGAGGGCAGGGTCGATCGACTGTTTGGAGGTTGCGTAAAGCCCAGCACCAAATTTGTTAAAGCGCATATCATTGGTGGAAATAATAACAAGGCGTAAATTTACGACTTACGGCTAAATGAATTACAGGCATCCTGTAAATACGAATTGTGGCAGGCTTGGCGATTTTATACCATGGTACAAAATAATTACAGGCACCATGTAAATACGAATTATGGCAGGCTTGTCATTTTATACCATGGTATATATTATTTACAGGCATCCTGTAAATACGAATTATGGCAGGCTTGGCATTTACAGGTATCCTGTAAATACGAATTGTGGCAGGCTTGGCATTTTATACCATGGTATATATTATTTACAGGCATCCTGTAAATGACGAATTGTGGCCGGGATGGCCAACCATACATACAACTTTAATGAAAGCTCGTGTGTAACACGGGCGAAGAGCATTTCCCCGGATAATTTTGTAACACATAATTTGGTACTCACAGGGATTGTTGGAACGATATTTTCTCAAATATCATAACAGCAGGGGGTTTTAGCCACTTTTTCATCTAGGTAACCCAGATTAAAAACTTGAATTTGGAGAATTGAATTTTTGAGAAATTTTGAAATTGAGTTTTGCCCCAAATAATTGAGTTTTTTATCGATGGGAAAATGCGCGCCAAATACGCGCGAAAAAATTTGTGTTACAGTGGATAAATATTGACTTCTTCAAGAGATAAGTCGAGTTCCCAAATGAAAATGTTGAATTGTCGTGACAAATAATCAAGCAAAATAATTGTTGTTGTTGTTGTCACTAGCTCAACTCATGAGTGCTACGTTAGCGTGTCTGGAGCAAGTCAAAATCGGCACGGGCAATGCAACGTTCATGTTCATGTGTTAGCTGCCCGTGTTGGCAAGCACGATTTTCTTCCGATTAAAATACTCAGTGACAAAGTTTTATTCAGCTTTTATTCTCCGCAACAATAAAACGTAGGAATCAGCTTGTTCTGGTTTAGTTATCGAATTGATGTTGCCAGGCATGAACAGTCGATAGTAATATAGGCTGAACAATCGTACCAGTCAATCTGGTGCAGTTCTTTTTATTTATCCATTAGTTCTGCCTTTCAAGCATTCACCCTCAACGAGCAGATCAATTACATCAAGGGAGATCACTTCCAAGCAGCTCTCGTAAAAGTTTCGCCAGAGCCCATTTTGCAGTATGCGCAAAGACGTTTCCGCGCAGTTTTTTTTGTTAAATATCTTTTTCCAAACTTCCGGTTAGGAATTTTAGGTGAACAATTTTGGCTTGAAAGACAGACTTCAGTTTATCTGAGACAGCCCAAATTGTTACGAATTTCTAGTTCAATATCTTCTCCACATTTGGCCCTGTGACGGTAAGTCTCAACTCTGCTTTGTTTTTTCGCAATCTTGCGGACAAGGCGATTTTTGCCCCCATGAGACCAAGCTGATGCAATAAGACTGCACGCTACGCGGCAGCCTTATAAATACCTTTCACTATGATTTTTCACTGTAAGTCAGCGAATTGTTGTTGTTGTAAAATGCTGCTAATACTATTTAGGCAATAACGACAGTCAATGTAAATCGGGAACCTTCACGGGCTGTGTGATCTATCACTCTGTCATGGTACCCATATTTCGACGATGATGCGCGGTATGTCAGAGCTAGGAAATGTAGGGTGTTTCAACAGCTCAGCCGATACAGCATGGTTTTAAGTTACTGTTGAAGCACGAGGCTGTTGGAACACATGCAAAATTCGCTAGATTGTTCTGGAAGACAACCACAGCCACAACAAAATGACAACGTTAGATTTGAAGTGTATGTTGGCAGTTAACATGTGACTTAACTTATAGTTTTTGACCTTGAGAAAATAGGTCAACGTCAATCATATTCATAGATATCAGGTCCATCATCAGTTGCATATGTGGTATCAATTTAGAATGCCTAGCTATATTTCATGTTATATCATAATATACAGTATATAACCTTGATAAAATAGGTTCAATCAACTGGGATAGGCTTCTAGTCAGTCACCAATTGCACAAGTATTATGAATTTGGAGAGCCTATCTTCACTAATATTGCTAATGCTAAATTTGACCTTGATAGAACAGGTGAAGGTCAGTCATTTTCATTAGGCTTCTGATCCATCACCGCTGCATATGTGGTATGACAAGAAAGATGGGCAGACAGAGAGACAGACAGACAGACTGATGACATGGACAATTCAGTTCATTTTGGGGCATCATTACATATCATATTCTGACACTGCCCTTAGTCTAAATATTCTGTCAAAATGCACCAGAACACACCATTCTACTTCAAATTAGATATACATGTAAAAATTTCTCAGGTGGGATGTGCCATATAGCAGGCATGTAGAAGTTCCACTTCAAAATCTTTCTACTTTTTCAGTTCAAAAAATAATTATCAACAGTTGTAACTATGCTGTCAAAATGCAACGGTATGTGCAATTTCACATCTCGAGTTCCAAATACATTCTGGGGACCACCAAAAAAAAAAAAAAAAAAAATAGCATTAACTGAGTGATAATTTGTGATTTCATGCATCTCCAGACACCTGGAAACCCAGGGCTTCACAGCCACTGGAGACTAAAGAAATGTGATTGGGATAGCCATACCCTAGCTATAGAACCTTTGCTGTGTAGGTGGGCGTGGCTTTTCTTCCTACACAGCTGTAGTTCCTTCCCTTTACATTCCATACCACGAAGTTTGGACTTCCGAAACGCCCGCGTTTCGGAGATTTTAACAGCTGCACATACAAGAACACAGTAGCTGGTGATGATAAAATGTACCTCGTTATTCTCCTTGTAGTCTTTTGTCACTTCCCTCCAAGTTAGAACTCTCGGTATTCCCTCATTCTTAAGTTATCATCAATTGTTCAAGATTCTCGGGGATTTGGATATTCAGCTGACCGCCATTCAACTCTGTCAGTCATGTAAATTTCCCTTGCACGGACTTTGCCGGTGTCATTGATCACAAGCCGTGAGGTAGCCGTGGAGGCGCATGCATGATTTGATGATATGCGCGCATCGCTGTCTTTGTTACGCGGAGATTCAAAATATGTCTGTTAAACTCCGTGAAAGCGTGATTAAAAGTTGATATCTCAAGAACGAGGAATTATTAAGTGTTGAGAGTTGGCAGGCGGCGATAAGGACCAATGTAGAGGAAAATGAGGTATAGTTTATTACTATTCGCTGCCGTTTTATTTCATGTGCAGTTCAGATATTGGGCAATGTCATTCTTAGTTCCAATGCGTGGGATGAATTGTGTATAGGAGGAACCTGGGCTGTAGTCGATTACACAGCCATTCGAGACTACAGCCATTCCTGGACTAGCCATACCCTATCGCAATCTGCATAGCCATACCAATGAACAGGATCAAATTATTACATCAGTAATGGAAAAAGAAATAGCACTGATTCTGGAAAGGAAGTGTTTACTTTGTTGACACAAGCAGTCTACTAGTCCACTTATGTAAAGTGTATTATGCAATAAGTCAGGTTTTATTACCTGAATGGTCAACATACAGGCCTACAATATGAGGCCTGCAAGGTAAAGCAGAATATAAGTGTTACAGTATGTCTATATGACCAAAATGGCCTGACTTCAAGCTCACTGGAATCCTTGCATTTCTCAATACTGACCATACTGATGGCAGCATATTTTCTCTGACTGCATTTTAGTTATGGGTGTAAGCAGGGGCTGATGTAGCCTAGATTTAGATATATATATATACAGCTGTCTATATATCCTATGCCACATATATGTGCCCGCGCTAAGAGCACAAATGTCCTTTCAATCCATTTTTAAACCATAATATTAATAAAATTAGTAATTGTAAAAAAGAATGTATAATGAGATATAAATCAAGCATTATGCTGATGGGCTGCAAAATCCGTATGAGAGATGGCCCTTCAATTTAAATCAAAAAAGAGAAAACTTTCAGTCCTTTGAAATCCTTTGTCTGTCTGACAATAATAAACTTCATGAACACATGAAATGCCAGTAAATTGTGCTCTATAAGTTTACTGTCTATAGTGCCATTCCATGATATGAACAATATCTCGAAACTACATGATGAAGCAAAATCCTCGGATGTGGCCTGGGGAATGTAGATATTGGACTCAAATCATGAGAATTTCATGTGTTTGAAAAAAATGGCCATTTGGCTTACAAGGGATGTGAATTATAACAATGGGAATGTTACATTCATGTTCAGCGAAATAGAATTACTTTTCTTATTTTGAGAAGCAAAAATGTGCCTCCATGATTCGCCAACACCACCAAACTGTTGCCTATCTTGCAACTTCATTATACCCAAATTTCATGGAAATCAAACATGTTGTTTAGAAGATATGCTACACATGTTTACCTGCATTCATATCTATTGGCTAGCGCCACCTAGTGCCGACCAAATGCCACGAAAAACAAGTAGGTGAAATCTAAAGCCCTAGGCAGATGGCACATAAGAGTTGAATGGAAAAAACTTTAATCATGATAATGGTTTTGAAGGTTTTGACGTAAGTCAGATAATTGAGATTTTTCATTTAAATGGCAATTTGCTTCGCACCGAAAGGGAATTATCATATCGGCAATCCTATATTTATGCTTGGAAACCTAGAATGGAACAGTTTTTAAATATTTCTCCAAGCCAATTGGTAAATTTTCATTTCACGAAAAACGTTTTTCTTGAGACGCAAACGAACTTGCGTTTATAGTTATGCCAGCTACACCAAAATCCTTTCAGCACATTTGACTATCCTTCAAGACCATTGTAATACAATTTCAAAGAAATCAAACAAGCCGTTCAGACGAAATCGTTAGAGAAAGGTTTACCTATGCGCTGACTACAACACCTCCTAGTGGTGAGCAGCGGCTATCGAAACAACCAGAAAAATTTCCCAGGCCTAAGAAGATAGCACACAAAGTCTGACCCGAAAATATTTAACGGTTTCAGAGATATTCACCTTTAAAGTCGCGGTGGATCCGTCGGAGCCGTTTCTAATGAAAACATAAGAGCAAACACTTTGTGGAAATGCTCTAATTAAGCACTGCATCGACAAGGGTACACACCGACCCGTTTGTATCCCTGTCGGCTGCCGATGCATACTAGGCAAGAGGTAGATAAGCAGGCGGGGGAAGATGTTGAACAAGGGAATTGTCGAGCCTTCCGCGTCATTGATCAGCACCACTAGTCTTCGGTAGGAAGAAATATGGCTGATTCCTATTCTGCGTAGATTGCAGAGCTCGGAATGTCATACCTGAAAATATGCATAGCCCTTGCCAAGAAGACACGATTCACTCAACGCCCTCTGACGGATGGAGCTAAGGCTAAGTGCTATGCCCTTTGGCTTGTGCAATGCTCCACGAACTTTTAGACGCTTAATAGGGGCTGTTCCTGTGAGACTTCAATATGAGCTAATTTGGAACGATGATGTGGTCGAGTTTGCCATGGCCTTTGAGGGAATGCTCCGCGACTTGAGACAGTCCTGCAACGTTTCCGCGACCATGGCTCGGATTGAGGAATGCGTGATAGGAGCCAGAGAAGTTACTTACCTGGCCCACGTGGTTCATCCAATGCATAAGCTCACATAGAAACAGAAGGGGTTAGCTTGGGACGGTTATGAGACATTCGACACTGATGATTCGAATGACTTCCAGTTCGGTATTTATATTATCTCATCTGATGGCGTCTTTATTCTTGATACATGCATCAATTCCATCATTCAATATTCAGCCCTCGTCCATTCCGCGCCCTAAGACCTAATTCATATTTCAACATTAGCACCAAATTCAAAGAAAAACAATCATAGTAAACATAAGCATAGGCTAGTTTTCTGCAAGAGGTAAGTGGTCAGCAGTTTTCAATGATGCTGGCAAGACATCATGATGTTCCAGAAATATTAAATTCGTATAGCTGATCAGTATTGGTAATCCATATAAGTTCCGTTGTAAAGTCGTTATCAAGAAAATGAGGTGTTTCAGTGACGCTTTGATTGCGATTGATCCTGAGGATCTTGAAGTACACGAGTTCATACGTCTCCTAGTCCCGGATTATGCGCAATTAGATAAAGGTCACACGTTACGTCATACATCTGGCATGCTACGCTTGTATTTTTGTTATCAGTATGTGATATGTATCGCCAAATCTGAGAAACTTTAGTGGAGGCGCTTGGTGGTATAGCCCTGTTTTATAACTTTCTGCAATACTGTTTTGTGACCTTGGTTAAAATCAAGGATAATGACGCCAGTGGGTTCGCGATTTGTGCTCCATTGTCCCAGCCAAGTCCCAGCTGACTTGTCGCAGTCATTGCCCACGCTAGTCGGTCCTTGGCAAAAACAAAGCGGAGATACTGTCACGCGGCGGGAATATCTGGGGGTGTTACATTTTGTAAAATACTTGTCATTATCTGTACGGAGGGAGATTTCTGCTCCCAAAGCTGGCTTCTACACTATATCAACCCCAACCCAATTTCAAGATGCAGTACAGGCCAGGGGTACGATTTGGCAATGCCGTGTAGGGAAAACGACGACGCAGTTCTCACGGTTCAGCTACAATCCATGAGCGAAGAGTTCGCTAAGGCTCAGAAGGAAGACTTAGTACTCAGACAGGTGGTAGAGTGGAGAGCCACAGCAAATTACAAGCGTCTGGTCCGTCATTCATAATTCAGCCGTCGTCCATTACAGAATATCCTTGTCCATAATCCAAAGACCTATTCCATATTCCATATAACAGTATTAGCACCAAATTCAAAAAGACAATCATAGTATACATATACATAGGCTTGTTTCCTGCAAGAGAGAAGCGGTCAACAGTTTTCAATGATGCCGGCAAGACATCATGGTGTTCCAAAAATATCAAATCCGTATCGCTGATCAGTATTCTTAATCCATAATATTCGTTGTAAAGTCGTCATCTAAAGAATGATGTATCTCAGTCACGCTTTGATTGTGAATGTTCATATGAGTACCATGAGGATCTTGAAGTACATGGGTTCATACGGCCCTTAGCCCCGGGTTAAGCGGAATTAGACACAAGTTACGAAACGTAACGCCATAGATCTTGCACGCTACGCCCGTATTTTGCTATCAGCATGCGATATGTATCGCCAAATTTGAGAAACTTTGAGTCGAGGCGCTTGGTGGTGTAGCCCTGTTTTATAAGTTTCTGCAACAATGTTTTGTGACGTTGACTTTCTGTCCTGGGAAGAATTAAACGCAAAATTAAAAGGAGAACATTAGAAATACATGCATCTAGTCCGTCATTCATTCTTCATCCGTCGTCCATTAAAGAATATCCGCGTCCATAGTCCAAAGACCTAATCCATATTCCATATAAGAGCATTAGCACTAGCACTCCGGTGTAGCCTTGTTCTATACTACGTGAGAACGTTGCTCTCACGTAGTGTAGAACAAGGCTACGCCGGAGCTACATTAGCACTAAATTAAAAAATACAATCATAGTACACGTAGACACAGGCTAGTTTCCTGCAAGAGAGAAGCGGTCAATAGTCAACATTTGATGCAGAGACAAAGGCATTGTGGGGGATCGTCATTTTGGCCATAGAGCATGGACTGCTGGTTCGCCGGTGGTATAGCGCCCAAGGTCGAGTAATATATAACATGCTCGTCATGCCGAAGTCAATGAAATCGAAACTAAGTGCTGAGAGATTAACATGACAAACCAACGCAAGGATGACAAACCAACGCCAGGACACCTTGGTGTTCGGAATACTTTTTCCAAAATAAGTCAGCGATATACTTGGCCAAGACTTCATCAAGACATTCGCCGATGGTATCGATCCTGTGAAAACAGTGTTCATCAGGGAAGTTCCCCAGAAGAAGCATCGATGTGCACTGAGGACAGACTCTGGCCTAAATGCCATGCCTGGATGGCGACGTGATCGGCAGAGAACAGATTGATTGGGATCTGAAGTTTCCTCTCGTTGCTATGGCCTATCGAACAGCAAATATGATGATGCTTGGGCCTGAGATTCAGCTACCTGCTCATCTAGTTGGGGGAGTCGGCCGGTAGAACCCCAAGAAACTTGGGCGTGGGTGAATGAACCAAAGAAACCACGACGGAGCTTCAGGGGCAAGGGAACAACTCCATGATGAGAATACTTGAGATATAAACAGTGTACTGGCACTACTGTAGCTACGTTGAGTGTACTGGCATTGATAAGGCTGTCACTGTAGGTCAAGTGTACTAGCAAGCCATCATCCGAACGCATGGCACGATCATACGTGGAAACTTCTGCTCTTAGCCATGCGGTAACGGATGCTATCTGAGTATATTAGGGCGTTTCCCAAATGGTCACATCCGATTGTTCCCGTGATGACCGACATCGGCGCAATCACATTCATAAAACGAAGATACACCTCCAGAAAGCGATTGATTGAAATGATCCCTTGATGGGCCTCGAAGTGCCCCCATCACAAAATAAAAAGCATTCTTGAAGACGGATCTATCCCAGCAGCCTTTGAGGCGGTCCCTGGCAACTATGGCGTGGGCTAAACTGCAGCATGGTGACGTATTCACTATGCACAGCCAGACCGCGCTTTTCACCGTTAATTCGGATTTCCGCGCCTTTTGAGGTTGATAATCGTTTGGAATCGATATAAGATACCATTAATAATGTAACATTTAACAGCTCGAAGGATCAATTGTGTGGTAAAGACTCCAGGAAAGAGAAATAAACAGCTCTAAATAACCTAAAACAGTGGCTTAACTCAGCCGCCAAAATCCTGGGGTAACGCCGTTATTGTCGGCATATAGCACATACCAGTACGTGAGTTCTATTGATATCTCCACATGTTTAATGTTTTTTGTTAATCAGAATAGTGTAAAGCCAAAAAAAATGTCCCGTAGAGCTACGGCAGGCCTTATTTATTTATATGGTAAAGACCAGTTGAGCGTGGCTTCACTGATAATCTCTGTGAGTAGTATACAGCAAGGATATACTCAGGTTGACCTTTGACCTCTCTGACGTCACGTGGAGGTGGAGAGGTCAAAGGTCAATGAGTGCACTTGAGCATGTACTGACCAGTATCCTCTCATCCCGTCCATCATCTGACCTTGGATCATGTTTAGACATGTTAGGGGATTTATCCGCGGTGATGTGGTTTGGCGGTGATGCGGTCTGCCTCCGCGGACAGAAAGTAGTCCCAAGTATATAGAGGGCTGAGGGTATGTCTGACTGTATGGAATGCATCTAGTGACTTGTGTCTGGGTTTTTTCCATCACGGGGAGTGTGCAGGTGTATGACGTCACTTCCAGTCTGCGTGAATCGGGCGTGACCTGAGTATGACTATGGGATGTACTGACTTGGTTCTGGGTTTTTCCATCACGGGGAGGTCACGTGATAGTTCAAGGTCATATTGAATGATAGGAATGCATGTACTGACCTGTTGTGGATATTGACTCTCATTGAGCTTTGACCTTAAAAATTTGCATATTGGGGAGAAAAACTACCTCTGAACACAAGACTTCCAATTGTGACCTTTGACAGCCAATCAGAAGCGAGTATTTTGACCTCGTCTGACTGTATGGAATGCATGTACTGACTTGGTTCTGGGGTTTTTCCATCACGGAGAGTGCACAGGTGTATGACGTCACTTCCGGTCTGCGAGTATAGAAAGAGTATTACATAGCTTAGTGACCTTTGACCTAAAAAATTTGAATATCGTGACCTTTGACAGCCAATCAGAAGCGAGTATTTTGACCAGGTCTGACTGTATGGAATGTACTGTCTTGGTTCTGGGGTTTTTCCATCATGGGGAGTGCGCAGGTGTATGACATCACTTCCGGTCTGCGTGAATCGGGCGTTACCCGGGTATGTCTGACTGTATGGAATGCATGTACTGACTTGGTTCTGGGGGTTTTTCCATCACGGGGAGGTCACGTGATCACACTAGTTCAAGGTCAGGGTTTTCCTATGAGACCATGGGAAGGAAAACTTATATATAACATAATCTATAGGTGTTGGACGATGTTATTAGGACGAATCTAGCATCCGTGCGACCCGAGGGTCGAGCGTTTGTTGTCCACTATATCTCCGCAAAAAATAAACAAAAAAGGGGATTCCCCTTTGGCATCGATGGTGCTGCCATCTAGAGGCAGGTTGGGTGCATGTAAAATTTCGCCAAATATAAAAAGCGGTACACGGACTTTACCGTAGAAAATACTCCTATCAACCCTATCCCAAAGGGCTAATATCGGTCCCCGGGCTTATCGGGGCCTGCTGAGAGAGGTAGGGTGGGGGAGTGGGTGTATTTAAATTTAGGATTTGTTCCGAAACTATAAAAAGCGGAACACGGATAAAATAGGGGAAAACCCCTATCAACCCTGTCCCAAAGGGCGAATATCGGTCCCCCGGGCCTATCGGGGCCTGCTGAGAGAGGTAGGGTGGGTGCATGTTTCTCCAGAAAAAAATATAACAAGAGCCCAAGGGGCTTCAATATACGCCCGTATATCTGGAATTACATTGATCCAAATTTCAAGGTTGTTTAATAGCCTTGATTCCAATTGGTAGCTAGCAATCCAGAGAAAGGTCTACAATTTTGTGTTTCTAAGAATGTAACATATATCACATCTTATATTGAATGATAAACTAAAATGGGCTTAACTCTTGGTAACTAGTTGACCTTGAAGCAAGGGCCGAGAGCTCACATATCCCACACTGAAACCGATGAAGTTCATGGAGGACCCCTCTCCCCATTGAATTAGTAAATGTATGGTTTTTATGTCACAACAGTTTAACTAAATGTAGCTTTTTCAAACATGGGAGACAACTCCACAGGACAAATGCCATATACATGTAGGGGAGAGAACTCTGCATATTCCAACCTAACACATATAATCAGCTAAACTTGATTCAGTTTTGGGGGACTGTGACCTTGACCTTTGACAAATTGATCTCAAAATGTATGACTCCTCTTTGCCATGCGAGTAAGGTATACTCAAATTTTGGTACCAATCATACCTTGAAACTAGAGATATCACATGGACAGCAAGTGTTAATGGATGAATGGACAGAACACAACATCGCATTACACGACCTCGTCTTCGACAGGCATATGAAAATGTGACTTTTAATGATTTCTTGATTTTGGAGTAACAGTGACCTTGACATTTGACCCACATTTTGGTACATGTATGTAACACATCATGTCCCTCTAATGTATCTACTGGCAGAAAAAGAGTTATTTTTTATGATTTCCTGATTTTGGGGTCACAGTGACCTTGACATTTGACCTGACCTAAATTTTGGTACACGACACATCGTCTTCCCTCAATGTATCAATGGACCCCAAAAAATCAGATTTTTATGAATTTCATGATTTTGGGGGTCAGTGACCTTGATGTTCGGCCTTGACCAACATTTTGGTACGTGACACATCATGTCCCCGTAATGTATCTACTGATACAAAAAATTTTTTTTTTTGAAGATTTCTTGATTCTGAGGTCACAGTGACCTTGACTATTGACCTTGACCTAAATTTTGGTACATGACAAACCGTCTCCCCGTTATTTCTCAACGGACACAAACAAATCATGATTTTTTTTACAATTTCACGATTTTGGGGTCACAGTGGCCTTGACCTTGACCTACATTTTGGTATGTGACACATCGTGTCCCCCTAATGTATCTACTGACACAAAAAAATATTTTTAATAATTTCCTGATGTTGGGGTCACAGTGACCTTTGACCTTGACCTAATTTTTGGAATACAACACTTCATTTCCCCCTATTGAATCCACTCACAAAAAATTTGTATGTTTTAATGATTTCCTGATTTTAGGTCACACTGACCTTTGACCTTGATTCTGGGGTCATAGTGACCTTGACTATTTCACCTGGATCTAAATTTTGGTACATGACAAAACAGCTCTCCATAATTTCTCAATGAACTAAAAAAATCATGATTTTTAACAATTTCACGATTTTGGGGTCACAGTGACCTTGAACTTTGACCTACAGTTTGGTAGGTGACATCGTGTCCCCCGAATGTACCTACTGACACCAAACAAATGTTATTTTTAATAATTTCCTGATTTTGGGGTCAGTGACCTTTGACCTTCGACCTATTTTTTCGGTATGTGACACTTCATTTCCTCCTATTGAATCCACTCACAAAAATGATAAATTATTAATGATTTCCTGATTTTTCAGTCACACTGACCTTTGACCTCTGACCTCGACCTACATTTGGGATGCAACACATCGTTCCCCCCTAGGGCATCCACTCACCAAAAATTAGAAGTGTAGATAGAAAACTGTCAATGATCAATGATTTCCTGATTTTAGGCAACTGTGACCTTTGACATCTGACCTCGACCTCAACTTTGGCACGAGACACATCGTCTCCACCTAGCGTATCCACTCACAAAAAATTGCAACTGTGGATAGAAAACGTTCACAGATATAACCAGACAAGAGCACTTCAGTGATTTCCAGTTTTTTAGGCCAGTGACCTTTGACCTCTGACCTCGACCTTCATTTTGGTACGCGACACATCGTCTCCCGGTAGGGTATCCACTCACCAAAAATTGGAACTGTAGATAGGAAACTGTCCCAGATATAGACCGGACACGAGAACCGGACAGACGGACAGACGGTCGGACGGACAGACGGACGGAAACCGCCATCACATAATACGTCCGCCTTTTTGGCGGGCGTATAAAAAGCGGAACACAGACTTTTAATAGGGGAAAACTCCTATTAACCCTTCCCGGCCCGGCCCGGCCGCAGCGCGCGCGCGCGCGCGTTATCTGGTCGCACGCCTGCGCGGCATCACCGGAAGTGCGCGGGTGAATTTCGGGTCAAAAGAACCGCACCTCGAACCTCTATAGTTTTTCTCTCCACCTGTTGCTCTTCTAACTTGTAACTCTTCGTCAAATTTTTTTGTGCTGGAATGCCCGCTCTTAACCTAGACCAAAACATGTGCTTGATCTGTGGGCTGATTTCATTGGTAAACGCAGAAGAGTTCCAATTGTGACGTTTGACAGCCAATCAGAAGCGAGTATTTTGACCTCGGCTAGAAGGCAAGGTCACATGCTCTCATTTGGACGAGTGCGCAGGGGTTTTTGCGCTGTCAACATCTGGGTTTCCCAGTGGGTTTTCCCTTCGTTCCTGTGTCTTCCATCCGGGTACTGTGGTTTTACATCCGGGTCCTCATTTTACATCCGGGTTTTTCCATGTTTACTGTCACGTGACCGGCAATGACCTTTAACCGGTGACATGAACTTTAACTTTTCACCTTTAACATCCGCATGTAAACACACCCATAGTGGTTCCTCCAGCGTGGATGTGCTGTAATGGAGGGGCTAATAAAAAGATTGACCTGTAATCTTTGATTGTTGCTCTCTTTTTGAACTAATCAACCAGAATAGTACGTATCACGGACTACATCCGTAGAGCTACGTATAGGCGCGCATGTGTCACATGGTGTATAAAACACGCCCCTCTGCATCCCACACCCCATTCCTACGGTTATAGAGCCATGACGGACACTCATCCCTATGCGACTCACATTTTACAGCATGCGACCGTGGATAATTCACTCACGGGTTACAGAGCAGTGGTTCGGTCCATGTTTGGAGATGGCGACGACAACGAGAGGCGACGCCAGATTCTGAAAGAGTTCACAGAAGCGGTGTTATGAATCTTAATCAGTATTTAAGATTTCAGGGTTCTTTAAAGGATACCAGGGTCTAACGATGCAACATAACACCAAAACAAATTTAGAGTATTTATTCTGATCAGTGAAATGTAGCAGAAATTATAATTTGACGTCAGATCCTAATAAAAAATATATATGTGTGATCACAATGACAACAGTTTGAGTTAAGTTCTTGTTAATTACAATCATAGTTACCGGTACCGGAAGTCTTCCTTGGAACCTAAAATCCTCTTCCTATATGATTGTCTTTGATGATCCTTCTCACGTACGCGTAAATCCACAACGAATCAGCTACCACAATGAATCAGCTACCACACGCGAACACAGCTCTGCGCATCGTGGCTCAGGAGCCCTTTTTACACTACTAATGATTTTCAAAACTGTTGTCAGATATTTCTGACAGCCGCCAATTCCATTATCGGGCCGGGTGTCACATAAACAATGAAAGTACAGTTTTACCTGCGAATCGGTGATTTCTGCTAAAGTGTCCGTGACAACTTCCAGTAAATTCACTCCACCGAATCAGTTCAAACAGTACATGTACACGCTGTTCTTATTCAGCATCCACAAATAGTCCACGTATATAAACAGTTACATGCCAGATTACTATTCTGCTCTTCGTAGCACTTCAACTGTTATTTTCCAACATACAAATTATTACTGCAAACCAGTCTACAGTTCAAACATGCCGAAATCGACATCCACGTGTTTCACTCACTCCGGTCAGCTGGCGACACGAACTTTATGTACCCTGATTAGATCCATCCGCCGCTAATTGTTGTCCACAGAACTCTTAACCCTACCTGGCCTGGGCGATTTGGGGTGTGTCGCAGCCTGGGTGGGGGCGGAAAGTGCCCCCCCTATATATTTTCTCTACTACTAAGGCTAGAGCGCTGAAACTTACCACACAGTATCTTGGGTTCAAGCCCTACCGGAAAATGTAAAAAAATCCAAGATGGCCGCCATGATGACGTCACAGTTAGGTCATCTTCTCGGAAGCCATTTTTCGGCCTTTTTGGGGTCGATTTTTCGAAATTTTCATTTTTCAGATTTTTCTCTCGAAATAAATCTTATAAAACAGAGAATAATTAGTTTTGCATAAATAATATACTTTCAATGCCTTTTAGGCAAGGAAAATGTGAAGAAATGGACCGAAAAGATGAAAAACACGACTTTCGCGGATACCACATGGCCACCATTTTGAATTTACCCATGATCCTCTACCCGGGGGTATATGAAAATAGACTCAAAATGACCCCAATAAGATAAGCTTAAAAGTCACCAAGTTTCAGGCTCCTCGGTTTTGTCGTTTCGAAGCAGCAGAGAAAAGTTCACTAGGGGGGCACTTTCCGCCCCCCCCCCCAGGCCAGGTAGGGTTAAATTGTTCTACAATTAATCCGTGCAGAAGTAAGTGGCCTGGCACATAGTATATCTGAAGTTCGGCCGAATATTTACGATCTTCGCGACACAGGTGTTTTCCAAAACACTGAAAAAAATGACTGACCTTCTACCCAGCAGGCTTAGGCCAAGTTCTCAATACCGTAAATATCCACATAATGTGAAATGATCCTAACTTCGTTACACGTCCCCCATTAGAAAGCTAAATGTTTACTTTAGCTCTGCCCCATGCCATAAGTAGAAGTGGGATCATGAAGCATTAGAAGCTGAGGAGCTCAGTCCATCTCCACGAAAGGAGCCCTCGATAACTGGTCTGCCAGTGCATTTTCCTTTCCACGGATATATCTCGTTGTGAACTTGTATTCCTGTAGAATAAGGCTCCAACGGAGAAGTCGTTGGTTGTGGTTCTTCATCTGTTGTAACCACTGCAAGGGACAATGATCAGTTTCCACCACAAACTCTGTTCCCATGAGGTAAGAATTCAACTTCTGCACCGCCCAAACAATAGCTTGACATTCTTTCTCTATGACTGCATACGCCTGCTGACGAGGCAGAAGTTTCTTGCTGAGGTATACCACAGGATTTCGTCCCTCTTCCCCTTCCTGTAACAGAACTGCGCCAAGTCCTCGATCACTTGCGTCAGTCTGGAGAATAAATCTCTTTGAAAAATCCGGAGAACGTAGCACTGCCCTCAGTGAGCAGATGTCGCAGTGTTTCGAACGCTGATTGGGATTTGTCAGACCACTTCAACTTTGTCGGAAACGACTTTCCTGTCATATCTGTCAATGGAGCTGCATGCTGTGAAAAGTTCGGGATAAATTTCCGATAATATCCAACCATCCCGAGAAAGGATCTGAGTTGTCGTTTCGTGGAGGGACGGGGAAATTCCTTAATAGCTTGGACTTTCTCTTCAAGTGGAGCTATGCATCCTCCTCCAACGATGTGACCAAGATACTCTATCTGACGATATCCAAAAAAGCATTTGCTTGGCCGTGCTGTCAAATTTGCTTTGCGTAGAGCCTTCAGGACAGCCCTCACATGCACTATGTGCTCTTCCCATGTTTCGCTGAACACTATGATGTCATCGATATAGGAATCGGTGAAATCTTCCATTCCCGCCAGGACACGATGCATCAATCTCACAAAGGATGCCGGGGCATTCACCATCCCAAACGGCATTACCGTAAACTGAAACTGGCCCATAGGCGTGAAAAAAGCACTCTTATGTTTGGCCTCCTCATCTAAGGGTATCTGCCAATACCCTTTTGTCAAGTCGATTTTGCTCAAATATTTTGATGAAGCGAGTCTAGAATGTATTTCTTCGACATTTGGCATTGGTTTTGGGTCAAACACCGTCACTTCATTAATTTTGCGGTAATCGGCACAGAATCGAAGAGAATTGTCTTTCTTTTTGACCAAGACAATGGGCGCAGCCCACGGGCTTTCGGAAGGTTCGATAATTCTAGCTTCTGTCATATCAGACAGCTCCCTTTGAACTTTCTCCTTAAGGGCATGAGGAATAGGATATGGCCGTTGATGTATCGGCCGGGCGGATCCGGTATCGACCTTATGTTCAAGCAGTTGTGTTCGACCTGGAACGTCTTGCAAAACATCAGAGAACTCGTGGCACAAACTCTTCATTTCCGAAAGTTGCTCCCGGGAAAGTTCTGCATCCAGATTCACATCTAGTGAGGTCTCTGTTGGAACAATCAATGGATTACATAGCGGGTCATCTTCCTCAGCTTCACACACTGCAAGGACTGTGAGAGCACAAGATTCCATTCTGGCCATACCTGTGTTGTCACGCTCATACCATCGTTTCAGCATATTAATGTGGAAAGTTTGTAGGCGACCTCTACTCATACGTATCTGATAGTCCACTGGAGATACTTTCGACACTACCTCGAATGGTCCTTTCCATTGCGCCAGTAATTTCTTCGCGCTCGTTGGCAATAACACAAGAACACGTTGTCCCGGTTCCAGTGTCCGATCACGAGCATTTCTGTCATAGTACCTCTTCTGTTTCTTTTTGCAGACCTTTTCCTGATCCCTGGCAATCTCCGCCATTTCTGCTAATCTGGACCGTGTTTCCAGGATGGAGCTAAGAACAGAAGCACTCTGTCCGTCATCCGGTTCTTCCCAGCTCTCGTGAAGAGCAGCCAGTGGTCCGCGCACATGTCTCCCATAGAGCATTTCGAAAGGGGAAAACCCGGTCGTTTCCTGTGGAACTTCACGGTAGGCGAATAGGACGTACGGCAGTTGCTTGTCCCAATTACCAGGCTCTTCTTGGGCGTACCGGCGTAGCATGCCCTTCAGGGTGCCATTGAACCGTTCCACAAGACCATTCGTTTGCGGGTGGTATGGAGTGGAAGTCAATTTCCGTATCTGCAACAAACGGCACAGTTCCTCAACTAGCGCCGACATGAAATTAGTTCCTTGGTCTGATAACAGTTCCCTCGGGATTCCAACCCTTGAAAAGATCTCTACCAATGCGTCGGCCACTGTTTCAGCTTCTTGATTTCTAAGAGCAACAGCCTCAGGATAACGTGTTGCGTAGTCGCACACAACAAAGATATATCGGTTACCTCTCTGTGTGCGAGGCAGTCGTCCGACCATGTCGATTGCTATGCGTTGGAATGGTTCTTCCATAACTGGAACTGAAATAAGGGGTGCTTTGCCTACTTTGCCTTTGGCAATTCCCTTTTGGCAGTATCTTGAAACATCTCCAAAAATTCCCGGCCAGAAGAAATGCTGCATGATTCTTTGTCTTGTTTTCTTGTTCCCCAAATGTCCAGCTATGGGTATGTCATGCGCCATAGACATAACTAGGTTTCTCCATCTTCTTGGCACAACAATCTGTCGAACTTCCTCTCCATTTCTCATTTTAAACATGCGGTATAAAGTTGCTGTGTCATAATAGAAATAAGAATCTCCAGAGTTCCTTGTTTCTGACTGCATCAGACTTCTCACCCTGTCAAGGCTAGGATCATTCTCCTGTTCCTTTGTCAACTCGTCCTTGTCCCCAAAAGTAGTCCAATCAATTTCTGGAGTCCGTTTTGTTGACGCCCTTTTCATTGGACCAGAATCTTGACGCTTTGCAGCCTGGGCTCGCGTCTCCACAGCTTGACACATATCTATGTCTCGAACGGTGCGATCAGGTACAATCATTTGGACCCGATTTCCAACTACCAAATCTGCAAATGGAGTGTCCATCACTAGATACAGAACTCTTCCTGTAATATACGGTGTTTCAATGTCAATCCACACCTCGGGACACTTTCTAAGAGTTCCATCGGCCAGAGTAACTTGCCTAACACGATCCGTCTTCTCACTATTCGCTGTCAAGTCACTAGAGACGAATGGTGTGGTGTTCCCGGTGTCTCGGAAGATTGTAGCTGGGGAAGACTCAACAATACCATGAATCAAATTCAACCCTCCAACGTTCAGTTCAGGACTTATTCCCCCAGCAACCTCCATTACCGGCACGTCCAGCGTTACAGTCTCAGTTGCTATTGGAATTTCAAGCGGTTTCTTAGCGTTAACACAGACTGCGAGTTTATCGAATGGCTTGCCTCTTGCACTCCTGTCATAGTCGGACTTATCCCAGTTTTTCCTAGTCTTCAGTGGACAAAATCTCGATAGATGACCCCGCCGATCACAGTTATAACAGGTCCGTGTTTCGTTTTGGCGTCCAGAAGCATCAGACTTCCCATCTTCCTTTGTAGACTTCTCGTCTTTATGGTCGGTCCTCTTCGTAAATTGTCTCGGTACTCGATGAGCTGATTGGTAGGCCTCAGCATAATCTACAAGCTCATCTACTGTTCCTGGTTCGCGCTCTTTCAACCAGATCTGTAATTCACGTGGTGCGCTATTTATTAGCTGTTCCCGAAGAATCAAGTCAAACAAACTGGCATAGTCACTCTCGACTTCGTCGATTTCACACCAATGATCCAGAAAACCTTCAATTCGCACCCGGAAATCACGATACGTCTCATCCGGTCGCTGTCTTGAGTTACGAAATTTTTCTCTGTATGTTGCCGCGGACAACCCGTACCGCTTCAAGATAGCCTGTTTGATCGTGTCATAGTTCGTTGAATCCGCTTCACTAATTCTAGAGTAGGCCTCCAAGGCTTTACCGCTCAATAATGGGACTAATCTAACCGCCCAATGTTTTCTTCTCCCATTTATGAACATGTGCTCATTTCTCAAACGATCTCAGAAATACATCAATGTTCTCCCCTTCTCTGAATAGCGGAAGCTTAGTTTTCACTACGGGGACGGACTCTGTCTCATCTAATTTACCGGCTGCACCTTCTTTAACTCTCAGTTCTTGTTCTCGAATTTCTAACTCTCTCATGGGAACATTCTGTTCCATTTCGAATTTCTTCATTTCCCTTTCTGCAGCACGCTCTTCTCTCTCGAAAGTCTGTTGTTCTCTCTCATGCTTTTGCTCCTCTTGCCACATTGCCATACAGTCTTTCAGAGCTAACCCCTGCTTCACAGCCTCTTCCACCCACTTAGGCAATTGGGCAGACATATTTAACAAATAATGAGGCCCAATAAAATATGTAATATGTTGTTCGCATGCAACAAACTACAATGTAACAGCAATGTGAAACAACACAATGTATCAAGTCCCAATACACGAAACATTTGTTCGAAATATTTCTAATATTTTGCAACGAAAGAGCCATGGTATCCCACCGCTGCCACCAAATGTTATGAATCTTAATCAGTATTTAAGATTTCAGGGTTCTTTAAAGGATACCAGGGTCTAACGATGCAACATAACACCAAGACAAATTTAGATTATTTATTCTGATCAGTGAAATGTAACAGAAATTATAATTTGACGTCAGATCCTAATAAAAAAAATATATGTGTGATCACAATGACAATAGTTTGAGTTAAGTTCTTGTTAATTACAATCATAGTTACCGGTACCGGAAGTCTTCCTTGGAACCTCAAATTACAAGCGTCTAGTCCGTCATTCATAATCCAGCCGTCGTCCATTAGAGAATATCCGCGTCCATAATCCAAAGACCTATTCCATTTTCCACATAACAGTATTAGCATCAAATTCAAAAAGACAATCATGGTATACATAAACATAGGCTTGTTTCCTGCAAGAGAGAAGCGGTCAACAGTTTTCAATGATGCCGGCAAGACATCATGATGTTCCAAAAATATCAAATCCGTATCTCTGATCAGTATTCTTAATCCATAATATTCGTTATAGAGTCGTCATCTAAAAAAGATGTATCTCAGTCACGCATTGATT
Organism: Hanleya hanleyi; assembly: GCA_036873755.1. Lineage (NCBI taxonomy): Eukaryota > Metazoa > Mollusca > Polyplacophora > Lepidopleurida > Hanleyidae > Hanleya > Hanleya hanleyi. Next base: position 133,575 of record JAVTVY010038931.1, on the reverse strand, counting down.
GTGACTGTTCATATGAGCACCATGAGGATCTTGAAGTACATGGGTTCATACGGCCCCTAGCCCCGGGTTAAGCGGAATTAGACACAAGTTACGAAACGTAGCGCCATAGATCTTATACGCTACGTTCGTATTTTGCTATCAGCATGCGATATGTATCGCCAAATTTGAGAAACTTTGAGTGAAGGCGCTTGGTGGAATAGCCCTGTTTTATAAGTTTCTGCAACAGTGTTTTGTGACGTTGATTAAAATCATCACATTTAACACAGGATCTAGCAAATGCTACTAAGCGAGATATGTATACGCCATATGCAGGTCCCACTGGAATATTACTATCCAGAAAGGGATAATTTACGATGTCGAAATTGTAATCATCTCTTTTGTCATAAAGTCGACGAGAGAGAATGCCCGCTTCATTTTTATAGAGATAGAGATCTAAATAAGATGTGCCTGTAGGGCTATCTGTAGTTTCCTTCAAATCCAGCGAAGATGGATATATATCCTTCACTGCGTCATGTATATAGCGATTATCCACAGCGAGAAGATCGTCTATATAGCGTTTGGTGAATGAGAAGGAACGGGCTTTGAATGGATCGGTTTTTGAAAGCGCCTGCATATAGTCATATTCATAAGAGAACAGATACAGGTCGGCCAACAGGGGCGCACAATTAGTACCCATTGGAATACCTATATGCTGCTGATATATTGTGTTGCCAAATTTCACATAGATATTTTTAATGAGAAATTCAAGCAACTCTATAAACAAAGAAACGTCCCATGAATGATATCTCTTGTATGTAGTCGAGCTAAAGAATGCTTTATGGCTTCCGACATTAATATATCTACGATCAGTTTTCTTGAACACAGATACTATTAATGAACTTATACGGTCAATAAGGTCCTGATGAGGGATTGTAGTATAGAGCGTCGAGAAATCCCATGTGGATACATGTCTGTACGGTATGTGACCTTTAGCATCAAGTTCTTCCGTAAGACATTTTGAGTTTTCAATATCCACATACATTCAACGCCAGAGTTCTTGAAAATAGTGGCGCAATACCTTTCCCAAAATGCTTTTACCTCCTGAAGGGCCCTCGTCAATAGGGTTGAAAGAAGCTTGGTGGTGCAGCTTCTAGAACCAGCTATGAATCTAGCTTTGTATGGTGATTTATGCATTTTTGGGAGTCCAGTATATTTTTGGTATGTCGTTATGATTGGTTGGAAGACAAATACCTCTTTCCCTGAGAAACTTTTTGTGATTGTTAAATAAATCTTCCAGAGTAAATGCAGTTTGGGAGTAAGTAGACGTATTTGATGAAGATATGTCTACACTCAATTCTTTATTCTAACCTTCTGTGTTGTGCGTGTCGTGTGCAAATACATGTTGTAAATAGGGTAAACTTTCACATAGCAACAGGTTTTGCAAGAATACAAAATACTGCCTCGTGAAACAGCTCATCACGGTTGAGGGAGAGTGCGTTTACCTCCCCCGCAATAACACAGTAACATTCTTTCCGTGATACACTGAATGAGCGCAAAGGCACTCGATATCTGAACCATTCCATTTCCAGCCCTAAACTGCCCGCTTGTCTGTATGAGAAAAAATATATAATATAACTTCGTTCTTCTTGGCCCTTCGCCCACAAATGCAGACAAACGCGAGCCTGTTCGTGTTGGAAATGTCACTGTCCCGGTACTGTATCCATGGCAAGCACGTGACATGTAGGTCAACTTCTATACACGCTGGGGAATACCACCTCCAGCTCATTAGTTCTTATATTTCTGTGGTTAATCTTGGGCAAGAAATATGTATAAAAAAATCAATAAAATATTTTATTTCTCTGCACTGAAAGAATCACTGAGTTGTTTTGCACGATATATTTTTATGGCAAGCCAGGCAACACTGCTGTATTTGCGGCGGGGGTAAAATGTACCAGCCGCGCTCAGAGAGAATCAGTTTGCGCATAATTTGTTGATTATTTCTACATTCAAATATATCTCCTGGTTAGAATTGGATTCAAAACCTTCGTATCGGCATTTGTTGTGTAATAATTTACCGCTGGGACGTCTTTCATCCCTCGTCAAAAACCCTCGATTGCTGCGCAATCTCGGGGTTTTGACTCGGGATGAAAGACGTCCCAGCGGTAAATTATTACACAAAAAATACCTCTATGTCGGTTGTGAACCCTTAAACCAGCACCTGGTAATAGTAATATTTACATATGAATATTATATTATTCGGAGCTTTGTCTGCTGGGACTATGACGAATTTACTCTGGAGATTTCCTAGAACTTCTTGCGAATTGAGGTTTCTCAGAACTTGTTTTGCTTGGGGAAGAGTACTTCTGTCAATATGGCGGATTGTTTCCACGACCTTGCTCTTGGTGAGGTCCAGCCAATCAGCGAGTACTGTAGGTTCAACTTTTTCTCGCTTAGACCAATCAATAACGTACTGTTCTAATGCAGTCAGGACTATCTTCTGGTCCGCCTTCAGATTTATTCTTCTTGGCTCTCTATATTTAGGTCCTTTCATCAGGAGTAATTTCAGATCCTTATCACTCACTACATCAAGGTCACCAGTCACAATATGTTTGCATGGTGTATAGATAAAGTTCGACGATTCACAATCGCAACTATAGCCTCCTGACGTGTATAAGTTCCAGTCAAACTCCTGGACAGCATTGGAGTAATTGAATATTTTGGTGGCTATAGATTTAGTGTACTTATATGAAATGCAAGGAGGTTCTGTGAACTTAAAATAGTTTGGTACAGCATTGCGTACCTCTGGATCATTCAGGATTCGAGGTAAATTAATGATGTCCAGTCCTTTATCTAAGTAGTTGAGTTTCAAGCAAAGCCGATCTTGAGAGGTTTCGATTATGTTCACTGGACGATACAACCGAAAATACGCTATATCTTGACATACTTTAATGATTTTTGATGGTATTATCCTGAAGACGCAGATTGTTGTATATCTCTGGCTATTTGATCTAAAGCTCTCAGAGGTAACGCATACAGAACTGTACGTAAGCTATGTATACTATTGGGTGTGTTAGTTAAACCCACTAAGTAATTTAAAGTGATATGATCGTGAATCATCGAACTATTAAACTTTCGCTAACCATGGCTGCGATGTCTCCGTTGATGGGGTTTAAATAGTTGGGTAATGTTGGATATATTTGAATGGCGGTTTGTAGCATTGCCGAACCCACTGACATTATCATTTAAACCAAACGGAAACACTGACCCAAGTTCTAGCATCCAGAATAATTCCCGCTCTCGGATTTTTCTCTCAAATGCAAAAGGGGAATCCTTAGTAGATGGATAGACGACGTCTATGATCTGAATACTAAAGTTATCTCAGCCGTGGTCGGGTCCAGAAAAATGCCTACCTATAAGCAATTGCTTTTTCCTAACGGATTTTCTGTGACCGTTCACCCTAAGATGGAGTCTTTGGGTGGTCTTGCCAACATACTGTCTTTGATGATCCTTCTCACGTACGCGTAAATCCACAACGAATCAGCTACCACAATGAATCAGCTACCACACGCGAACACAGCTCTGCGCATCGTGGCTCAGGAGCCCTTTTTACACTACTAATGATTTTCAAAACTGTTGTCAGATATTTCTGACAGCCGTCAATTCCATTATCGGGCCGGGTGTCACATAAACAATGAAAGTACAGTTTTACCTGCGAATCGGTGATTTCTGCTAAAGTGTCCGTGACAACTTCCAGTAAATTCACTCCACCGAATCAGTTCAAACAGTACATGTACACGCCGTTCTTATTCAGCATCCACAAATAGTCCACGTATATAAACAGTCACATGCCAGATTACTATTCTGCTCTTCGTAGCACTTCACCTGTTATTTTCCAACATACAAATTATTACTGCAAACCAGTCTACAGTTCAAACATGCCAAAATCGACATCCACGTGTTTCACTCACTCCGGTCAGCTGGCGACACGAACTTTATGTACCCTGATTAGATCCATCCTCCGCTAATTGTTGTCCACAGAACTCTTAAATTGTTCTACAATTAATCCGTGCAGAAGTAAGGGGCCTGGCACATAGTATATCTGAAGTTCGGCCGCATATTTACGATCTTCGCGACACAGGTGTTTTCCAAAAGACTGAAAAAAAAATGACTGACCTTCTACCCAGCAGGCTTAGGCCAAGTTCTCAATACCGTAAATATCCACATAGTGTGAAATGATCCTAACTTCGTTACAAGCGGTCCTCGACAGAGTGCACTCGATGGAGAGGCGTGCTATCACTCACCACTACTGGACTATGACAGCCATCCTTGATGCCCGGACTATAGACCACGAGCGCTCACGCCGGAACCAGCGACGGCTCGTTGGCCTAGTAATGGTCTTTGCCCTATTGACCCGGACACTGTGGCAATGACAGCGACAGAAAAAGAACGGCTTTTCAGAGCCTCCGCAGATGCGCTTATGTGCAACCGATATATACGAGGGTCAGTCACAGTGTGCGTCATTCACCGATCGTCATTGGGTCAACCATGTCACCGAGGAACCTGACCATAAATACGAGAGACAGTCAGAGTGTGTGTCATTCACCGTTCGTCATTGGGTCAACCATGTCACCAGTCCTACGAGCCATCCTTCCCCTTACACCCCGGGTGAAGATAAAGTCACCATCGTTGAAGACCGTGGAGATGTTTGCTGGTCGCGCGCTGAGACCGTATTGAATACGGTTACGCTACACCGTAACGGGCCGACGGGCTCCGACAAAACGCACTTCGTCAGGAAGCTCCTTCAACACGCCGACAGCACGATCACCCCACCCATTGCGCGAGTCGTGTGGTGTTATGGAGAATGGCAGGCAGCGTATGCAGCAATGCCCCATATCACGTTCGTGGAAGGCCTACCTAACCTGCCGATTTGGAACCCGACACCTTGGTGGTTCTGGATGATCTCATGGCGGAGACGGATGCGCGCGTCACCCAACTCTTTACCAAAGGCAGCCATCATCGACGGCTCAGCATCACCTACATTGTAGAGGTGAACTACTGGTACAGAATCCGGTGGTCCCCGGTACCCACATGACGGATTTAGTGAATGACCTGATGCGTCAACGCAGGTCGCACACGGATCCTCGTGCATGGGAGGTCTTCGCTCAAGGCTTGAAAAACATGCATGTACCACAGGAATTGGTGGGGAACCGCAGCGCTGGGCCTGGATGCAGCGGATCCAGCAAACGCCGAGTGGCCCACTACCTTCTTGGGAAGCCGAGTGGGAACCGGAGTCACCCCCCAAAACACCACAACAACGGGCACCTTCTTTTCACTCCTTTAAAACACCACCCTTGATCAAGACACCCCACATCTCCAAAGCCGTGACACGTAGCAAGTCACCGCGACGAACACGACGCCGGACACAACCGCCCAAGGCCTGGAACACCTATTAAAACCAACAGCAGCAGCAGGACAGCTCAGTCGCCATGTTTTACCTCACCCTACCCAGTAACAGTTCGCTGGATGTGTTTCCTGACAACACCTTGGCCAAGTACGTGACCCAATTACCGCAACCGTTGCATTTACCTGGACGATGGGAATGTGGCCTCTTGGATATCCAATACCCTTACTCGTGGTACAACGTGCGAGCCAATGAAGTGTGGTACGAGGTGAACTACGAAGGAAAAAACACCCGACTCGCCCTCCCCGAAGGCCAATACGATACCCCCAAGGAGTCCATGCAGGGGCTGACAAGACTGTTGCATTATAAGGCTCTACGGGAGGTCACGAATACTTCAACACCCGTCAAATCCTTTCCTTTCAAGAAACGTAGACTTCGATTACAACGCACACAACAGCAAAAAATGCTGGGTCTCGCTCACCCGACCTACACGGGTCCATCCGAGGACCATGGCCAGATCCCGATGGATATGAAGTCGGGTATGTACGGACTCTACGTCTACTCGGACGTGGTCGACAACCACATCGTGGGCGATATCAACACACCTCTGTTACGGGTGGTCCCCATTAAAACGTATGGAGATCAAATCACCCACAGTTTCACCCACATGCTCTACCTACCCGTACGACAAACCGACATCAACACTATCACGGTGGATATAAGAGATGACACGGGACGACCGGTGGCATTCGAACGAGGAAAAGTGGTGCCGACACTTCATTTTCGACAAGCACGTGCTCCCCACTTTGTATAATGAAAGTACCTTACGAGTGCGATGCACGCAGCTATATGGACTATTATGCCCAACAGGCCGGGGGTGGCCTTCCGGTATTTGCAGGTGCACGCATGCAACGAGGACATGGGCTGGAGAACATACTCGGGAGTATCGTCAAAACGTTCCTGCCATTGGTGACGCGTGGAGTGAAAGCGATCGGCAAACAAGCGGTCCGAAGTGGACTGCAAGTCGCCGGTGATATCTTGGGGGGTACGCCACCCAAAGAAGCCTTGAAACGGCGGGCCAAAGAAGCGGAAGGCATCTTGGTGGCCAAAGCACAACGCACTGTAGGGAATAAAAGACCTGCACCACCGAGACCACGCACCAGTCGACGTCCGACCCAGTGGCGACGCACATCGAAGACCCAGGATATCTTTTCTTAAAGGTCAACCCAAACGGATTTTTTTTGGGTCTAAAAATCCTTAAAAATCATAGTTCATACTTCACTTTGTATGAAAAAAATATTGAAAAAATTCTAATCTGATCAGAAGCACACGTAATATGGGAGCAAAGTGGGCTTTTCACACTTTCACAGCTGGGTTGATGACGTCACGCAGGGCAATTGCCTGAGAAAAAACAGCGGATAACATGGAAAGCGAGTGCAGTCAGAGCTCTGATTCAGATGTCGATTCGAGCGATAACAGCTCCTTAGATGGAAATATTTTTCGTCAAGAAGATGAAATAGACATAGAGGAGGATGATGACGGGCAAATTAACAGTTGTTTGAAGACCAACGGCGGAATTCAGCCCTATCAATTTGAGCCGTACGGCTCCAATTCTGACAGTGACAACCATTCTGACAACGTGGAACTCGACGACGACAGGATTCGGAGAGGTCGTTTGTTGAATACAGATTGGTATGCAACTTGACTGGAAACCTTATTATCGTCATCTATGAGACCAAACGTCCATATATTTCAAACTGTATTAAATGTAGAACGATTCTGTGATGTGAAGAACGAGCACGTCTGTGTTGTTGTTGTTGTTGTTACTGACCGAGGCGGCCTTTTCGAAGGGATAAACTCCGGGATTCGGCAGTATGGACAGTAAACTGTTGATAACTCTACTGATATACGTCCGATTTGAATTTTGTTTGTTTTCCCATAATCCCCATGAAATACCAATTTCAGAATTATTAGTTTGATAAAAAAACTTTGGGCATTCATGGCGAAAAGTAAGCCGTGGTGAGTGGGTGTCGAACCGACGTGATGGATCGGCATTCACATTTGCTCAATTTTCGACAAATTACGTCAATTAAATTGAAATCGAATGATATTCCCACAATCTCAAATGTCAAGGGATTATGAAAGTATTATTATCACTTCTGTATCTACAGCCATTCACTGCAATTGGTGTTCAGAAAAAGAAAAACATTAAAAGGCGACCGGTTTGTCCGATCACTGTACGACTTTTTATTTTTGTATTTATTTACTTAATATCAAACGTATATATATTTATGAAAGATCATTTTATTATTATTAAATAGTATATATGAAATAGAGACTCATCCAGTCTAACTTGTAGGTGCTCAAGCAACAAATGCCACATCATGGATAGCATTCTGGGCGTTCATCGGGGACGCGAGAGCGAGCAGGGCATGTACAGCCGTCTCCCTGCCCGAGGCCTCGCTTGCAGGCTAGGTTCGTTCAGCCGATGTCCGTGATAGATTCTCCTTGTCCGATGTCTTTGCCGTCACATTCTGATTGTTCTTAGGTTTGATAGTTGGAATAGCTGTTCTCTTTAGTTTTGGTTTGTACCCGAATTCAACTGCTACGCTGTAGAGGTCCTCGAATGATGTCTTTCTGTCAAAATGTGCCGAGCAAATTATAAGAGTACTGGCCCAGGCCCTCTTTCCACACCCTCGTGTTGCGTACAAATTTCGTCCAATTTGCAGCGATTTTCTCGTCTTTAGGCCACAAATGAATACTAACACCGTCATCTGTAGTAAAACTGCAACCTCCCACTACACAACGTCGCGGCATATTTAACAAATGATGCCCCGATACTCCGAAAATTTCCAGAAATCAGCAGATACTTATGACTGTGGTATACGGCTTTAACATAGAGAATACAAGACGGCTTCCCTCCGTGACGTCACAGCTGGAATTGACAGGAGAGCGATTTTCACCTTTCAAACGGCAATATCTCACCAACCAGACTGCACAAAATTATGAAAAAAATATCATTATTTTCAGAATCGAAAGGACTATTTTTTTATATTTTTGACCTCAGATCGTTTGGGTTGACCTTTAAAAGATGTAGTTAATCCACGCAGAGTCCTGCCCCTCCACCAACAGTGAATTTGATTTGTGGACCGTCCCGCCCACACAGACCAGTGCCGAACAAGGATTATGGGTGGAACATCTCCCGCTCTCCAGCATCAACGAAACAGGGCCCATCGAGTTCACCATCAGTAATGCGGATTTAGCCCATACATACTTGTATGTGAAAGCCAAGGTCGTCAATGGGGATGGCTCCAGAATCATCCAAGCTGCAACGGTGGGCCCGACGAATCTCTGGCTGCACTCTATGTTTCAACAGGTGGATATTTTTATCAGCGACAAACTCATCAGTGACTCGACCAACATGTACCCCTATCGAGCCTACATCGAGACACTGTTGTCGTATGGACGAGAGGCTAACGAATCTCAGCTGACAGCCGCTTTATTCTACCAAGACACAGCCACGCACATGGACACAGTGGACAATGAAGGATATAACAAACGGAAGGCTTTCACCGCGAACGGCGCCTCGGTGGATCTCATGGGTCGACTGCACGCAGACCTCTTCATGCAAGACCGGAACCTCTTGAACAAGATCCCCACCAAAATCCGACTGATACGGGCGCCTCCGACCTTCGCCTTGATGGCCACTAACGTAGAGGGGCATGCAGCTGACTATAAGATTGTCATCCAAGACGCAGTCCTGTATGTCCGAAAAGTGAAACCGAATCCAGCCGTTCAATTGGGACACATGAAAGCCTTGGAAACAAAACCAGCCCAGTACCCTATCCGACGTGTACAAACCAAAGTGTTCTCTGTGCCTGCTGGAAATATGAGCGCCAACAAAGAAAACCTGTTCCTGGGGGAACTACCCAAACGATTGATCCTGGCCTGTGTGGAAAATACTAGTTTCAGCGGAGCCTACCCAGAGAACCGTTTGACTTTCAACATTTCGGCATCAATGTTGTGGCCCTGCATGTGGACGGACAACAGGTACCAGCCACGGCCTTAACATCGAACTTTGGGCGCGGGAATTTCATTCGAGCCTATCAGAGCCTGTTTAATTCCCATGGTTTCATGGAAAAACCCTGACCTTGAATTAGTGTGATCACGTGACCTCCCCGTGATGGAAAAAAACACAGAACCAAGTCAGTACATGCATTCCATACAGTCAGACATACCCAGGTCACGCCCGATTCACGCAGACCGGAAGTGATGTCATACACCTGCGCACTCCCCATGATGGAAAAACCCCAGAACCAAGTCAGTACATTCCATACAGTCAGACGAGGTCAAAATACTCGCTTCTGATTGGCTGTCAAAGGTCACGATATGCAAATTTTTGAGGTCAAAGGTCAATAAGCTATTTAATACTCTTTCTATACTCGCAGGCCGGAAGTGACGTCATACACCTGCGCACTCCCCGTGATGGAAAACCCCCAGAACCAAGTCAGTACATGCATAGTCAGACGAGGTCAAAATACTCGCTTCTGATTGGCTGTCAAGGGTCACGATATGCAAATTTTTGAGGTCAAAGGTCACTAAGCTATTTAATACTCTTTCTATACTCGCAGACCGGAAGTGACGTCATACACCTGTGCACACTCTGTGATGGAAAAACCCCAGAACCAAGTCAGTACGTGCATTCCGTACAGTCGGACGAGGTCAAAATACTCGCTTCTGATTGGCTGTCAAAGGTCACAATTGGAACTCTTCTGTGTTCGGAGGTAGTTTTTCTCCCCAATATGCAAATTTTTAAGGTCAAAGGTCAATATCCACAACAGGTCAGTACATGCATTCCTATCATTCAATATGACCTTGAACTATCACGTGACCTCCCCGTGATGGAAAATACCCAGAACCAAGTCAGTACATCCCATACAGTCATACTCAGGTCACGCCCGATTCATGCAGATCGGAAGTGACGTCATACACCTGCACACTCCCCGTGATGGGGAAAAACCCAGACACAAGTCACTAGATGCATTCCATACAGTCAGATATACCCTCAGCCCTCTATATACTTGAGACTACTTTCTGTCCGCGGAGGCAGACCGCATCACCGCCAAACCGCATCACCGCGGAGAAATCCCCTAACATGTCTAAACATGATCCAAGGTCAGATGATGGACGGGATGAGAGCATACAGGTTAGTACATGCTCAAGTGCACTCATTGACCTTTGACCTCTCCACCTCCACGTGATGTCACAGAGGTCAAAGGTCAACCGGAGTCTATATCCTTGCTGTATACTACTTCTGTGTCTGTTTGTCAAATATGGTCTGAAGGAATCTTGCTAAAACAACTATATATCTACGTTATTTAGTTATTTACCATTTCCTGATCATTAAATCAATCATTAAATCTGTATAACAGCTTTATAAAAGCAGAAGAAGAAAAAACCCAGTAAAATGCTGACAATAACGGTGAAGGAATTTTGCTAAAACAAGTATATATCTGCGTTATTTACCATTTCCTGATCAATAAGTCAATCATTACGTCAATCATTGAATCTGTATAATTAACAGCTTTATGAAAACAGAAGGGTGGGGGAAGTAAAACAGATTATCCGTGCTATATGCTGACAATAACAGTGTTACCGCTGTGTTAACCCTAGGATTTTGACGGTTGAGTAAGCGCCCTGTAGCTCGCTGTCGTAGGTTTGTTTAGAGCTGTTTATTACTCTTTCCTGGAGTCTTTATCACACAACTGATCCTTCGAGCTGTTAAATGTTACATTATTAATGGTATCTTATCGATTCCAAACGATTACCAACCTCAAAAGGCGCGGAAATCCAAATTTATGGTGAAAAGCGCGGTCTGGCTGTGCATAGTGAATACGTCGCCATGCTGCAGTTTAGCCCACGCCATAGTTGCCAGGGACCGCCGCAAAGGCTGCTGGGATATGTCCATCTTCCAGAATATCATTTTCCTGTGAACTGCCGTCGATTTTTTTTTTTTCAAATATGTTAGGCTGTTTGTAATATGATTTTTCTTGAGAAAAACGAAGAAGCATGCTCCATTAGAGTGAGAAATAAAATAGCTAATTCGTATAACTTCGTTTTAGTTCTCGTGTAGAATCCCCCAGTCATGCACCTCGTGGAACTGACCTGTCTGATGTCTGAGAAATATTTAAATACAGATAATTTCATTGGCTCGTTTAAATGGGGCGGACATGTGACTTGATGCTTTGGGAACAGCTTTCGAACAGGATTATCTCCCTCAAGATAGGTGGCGCTGTGTGAAATACATGCCGAAACATAGCGATACGCTAAGGGTAGTGTTAAGTGAAACGTGAGATGCCTTTAGCAAGCTTCAGATCTGGCATTCAATATTCAGCTGTCGTCCATAAAATAATTTCTGCGTTGATGTGTGAGCCACTCTCTGGCCAGAAATTGAGGTTCAGGGTCCTCATACATGTAGCATTTTGGACAGTTTGCCATTGGCAAGGGCATCATGACTGAGGTTCTGTTGGAGCTTGATCAAATTCGTAAAGAAATTGCAGTAATGCCTTAACATTATTAAAGAAATGACAATGCTTTTATATTGCTCTTTAACAGCAATTTTATCAAAATAGGTCAAGTTCAGTCACTTTTGATAGGCATCTAGTCAAACATCAGTTAATAATGTGGTATGAATTTGAGGAATATAGGTAAAATCTTCCATTAACTATCGTAATGAATAGAATCTGGCTTTGAAAAAATGGACCAAGGTCAGTCATCCTCCACTTTCTTCTGGATAATTGCCAGATCAATATTAATTTGAGAAGCTGGCTATAATTCATATATCATAATAAACTGTGAATGACCTTGTTAAAATAGGTCGAGATCAGTAAATTAATGTTCATAACCAGTTACATATAATAAAACTTTGAATGCCCTAACTATAGTTATTCAAAAAATACAGCAAAAATTAGTAGTCATTTTCAATCATGTCAATATGCCTTTTACCTATCACCAGCTGCAACTTTCTCCAAAAGAATTTGGAGAGCCTGGTTTTAGTCCTTCAAGATATGTCATGACCACATCGAATATGGACAGACAGATGACGTGGATAACAATACCTCTTCGACCAAATTCAGTCGAGCAGAAAAAAAAATCACACAAATAATTTAAAAACTAAATTTGGGATATTGTAAAATCACATTTAATGTGAATAGATCAGATGTGACATGTTCACAATTCATCAAATAACATAGACACATACACTTGTACAGATGTACTGCTAGTGCATAATTCTGATCAGATAGCTTTATAATGAGATATAAAAGCGAATCTTTCTTGCTTGACAATCACATTACTGTACAATCTTGTTCACACATAAGATAGAGCTGGATCATCTGGGTGGACAATAATGCCTGTGAAGATTCTGCTAAAATGTTTACTTTCTCAACATCCATACAATAATTTAAGAGGAAGATATTGTGGACTTCCAGTTGAGGATAGAATTTGTAGGGTCTGTAATCGTCTTGATGATGAGACACACTTCCTACTCGAGTGCACCAGATTTCAGTCGGAGAGACTGTCACTGTTTAATACGATAAGACCCATCTTCCCACTTGTCAGTTTTAATGCTAATATTGGCGTATTAAAGCTTATCATGACCTGTCCTGTGCAAACTGCGATAAACGCTGTGGCCGAATATATTCACAAATGTGAAGCTATGAGTAAACCATTGTAATATGTATTCACTTTGCTAATTTCTCATGCATTTTTATTATCACCTCTGCCGCTGTAACCTACAGACTAGACTGGAGGCCCGCAATGAGTTATATTGGTCTTGATTAACATGGATACTGTAGCATGTATGTTTTTATAGTTTTGTCTTCAGTAAGGAAAATGTGCTTTTTAATAATATTTGTATGTGTTCTTAATAATGTATTGAGGGATGCATGCTGTTAGCTTTCGGGCATAAAAGTGCAATAAAACTATCTATCTATCTGTAATTCCTATTATTCCACAGCTGTGCATCAAAGCATCACCTTTCCAAGAAAAATTCCAACTTTGTTTTCTTTCAACAATTGAAAGACATTGAAAACAGTCCTTCTATCTTAACCTTTGACTGTCTGAATTAACAAGCCAGCCTTGATTGTATAAAATTTTGGGCTTGCAGATTTCTGACAAATCATTTAACAGGACTAAGCCTGAATAAGAACTTATTCAATCAGATGTAAATTCAATCAGAATAACAATAGAATGAATGAACCTACCAATGAGAAAGGAGACAATACAGGTACAGGTATGTATTGTGAACACGTGAAAGGTTGACTGCATGTCGGAGTTCAACCCCTTATTATTCTGTTACATGCTAGTTAAGAAAGGTGAGAAGTACTAGTTAACTCAGGTGACAAGAGCTAACATGTGAAGTCGAAAGCCTGCTGTGATTACGGATTAGTGTCAGCCAGGACAGCTTACAATACACATTCCCCTCACAAAGAAACGAAATATCACACATGACAAAATCAGTACGGTATGTAACATAACTGATCTATGAAAATGAATAAAAGTAAATTAAAATATTGAAGAAATGCTAGTAATTATGATGAATATATATGTATTTAATGAATAAATTTTAAATAAATAGATAAATGCATAAATGACATTCACACTGATGCGTGATCAGGTTTGCACACGATTTTCAGAAGAAAAAAAAGTTGTTTTTTTTAACTTTTCTCAACTTTAGGTACGAGCTAAAGATGACAATATAGCCTTCTTCTAAATCTTGATATTGTGGCATTTCCTGCAAACGGCTTGTTTTATATTTGCATAGCTATTTGGTCGACTATTTTCGCATTCAATATTCCCATTCATGTAAATAGGAGTCAGACCGTCTTAGAGCCTATCCGAAGCACATTTAGATTTATTCCTCGGAAGCTCTCAAGGATTTTTTGTACTGTACCATACATGAACTGACAATTTAAACAAGGGTGCGAGATCCTGAAGAGAATTTCGGAAGCAGAGTGACCGATAATGGGGAAAACAGGACCACATGCAAACCTATCTACATTTTCCATGGGATCGCGCAGGTGACATTTTTCATATTTAACCAGTTGATGAGCATTCCAAACAGCATGATACCTGCGGGACCTCATCTGTTGCTTCAACACCAAACTCTCACCTAATAATCATGCATAGAAACATCAAGCATATTAACACAAGTAATGGAATTATTGAATTAGGAAGTGGTCAATTATTGCTCAGTTTTTGAACCACAAAATCCTAGACAAAGGTCTGGTTTAATGGTTTAAATCTTTGGTTCAACTTCACACCAAACGTATATTGCAGTTTGGTAGGATCACACTACAAGATTACGAATGGTGATCAGAAGACCAGCCACGATTATCAATGATAATGAAATGTTTTGTCGTCACAAAACATCACATCGCCGGGAGCAGTTTTACTACCATTGCAAGTACTCACAGCAGTACACAAGTTGGGCGTTGTTGTGGTTATAGTTCCTTGTTTATTCTGTCTGGTCAACTCGTGTCAAAATACATTTTACAAAATGTGATCATTAACAAAATAGGTGCAAGAAAACGTCACTTTTTCTGTTGTTTTTCACATGACAATTGTCAACGTTTTAGAAAAACAAAGCTAAATATTTTTGGTGAGAGAAAGCCCTGATCATTCCTCTAACGTTCCAGATATGAGTTGTAGGTATGAATATTATCTTGTTAGGGCAATCATTTATGCATATCGGAATAGGTCGAAATTTAAAAGCAATTATCATATATCGTGAAAACCACGAAATAGAGATTGAAATTAATTTATCTAATTCTAGTTCAGCAAAATGGTACATGAAATTTGGGGAATTCTGCACAATGATGTGAAAGAATGAATTTGGGCGATATGCAAGAGGTGGGAAAAATTGACGACGTCTGGTGTAAAAAGCAATTGTCAACGTTTTAGGAAAACAAAGCTAAATGTAGTGAAATTTCTCCCGGACCACCTGTAGGCCACAATTATTGTAACTCCTGATTGACGCTTTTTATCGTTAATAGACTGATTAATTTCAGTAATTTTAATGACGAAAGGCTTTAAAGAGCCGGCCACCGAGAAGACAATCCACCACAGTCCGACACAGACCGTCAAACACGTAGGAAAACGCGATGCACACGGCACAGTTTTTTTCATCCTGCAAGTGAACAAATCCGTGCCAAAATTCTCTGAATTTCTCTGACACTGTTATATTTGTAATATCAATCAATTAAATACCGGTATGATAAGTAATTTAGACATACAGCTTCAATGTCACTTGATAACGAAATGTTGTCATCAGCGAAGAGTGAAAACTGCACGCCGGTGCATAGAGCCGGTGCATCGCGGGAAACTTTACAACAACTACGTACATGTTAATTTATCGGTATGCGTGACTGCGGCGGGTATTTCGATCTAACTCGAATTCTCATAGCCCGATGAGTATTTTCTTCAGAATTACATACAACAATAATCAGACTGACACGTCTAGCATTTAATAATGTTTCCAATCTTTAGATCGACTGACATTTACTGATTTTCGCAGTTGCTGTTGCTTTTTCCCCCGTCTGCAGTCGTGGATTTCAACTTCAAGAAGTCTTGACCGGTGAACGTTCGCCGTATAAATGACACGACGTAACCTTCTCACGAACGTAAAACACGTTCTCGATTTATTTCATTTGGTAAAGAATCAGAAGAGAAACATTTTATTTGAGAGAAAACTGATCCTGAGGTTGGCTGCAGATATTTCAGCGCGGGTTTCGGGTTTGACACGTGCTATATGTGTATAGCACAGGCGGACGTCATGCCGCGCCAACCGGAGTGCTTCACCGCTGGATTTCTCACCTTCGTGATCGATCTTTTCATACAGAGAACTTCTAAGAAATGCCGAAACCCGCATTCTCTATTCATGAATGCGGGTTTCAAAACACAGAATAATAAGGCCAGGATCCCCGACATGCATAGTATTAAATTGGAAAGCCTAGATATATTTCATGTTAGACCATAATAAACAGCATATGACCTTGAAAAAATAGGTCAAGGTCAGTTAACTGGGATAGGCTTCTAGTCAATCACCAGTTGCATAAATAATATGAATTTAGAGATCCTAGCTCCAATCCTTCAAAAAATTTAGAAATACTAAAATTTGACTTTGATAAAATAGGTCACGGTCAGTCTTCTTCGGTACACCTCTGGACCTTCGCCAGATGTATACATAGTATTAATGTGGAAAGCCTAGCTTTATTTCTTCATGTTATATCATAAACATGAAGCTGCGCTATCGAAACCCCTCGGCTCTGAACTCCAGCTATTATAATGTAAGGGTGTCTCTACCAATTGATTGGCTTGTAGGAAGAAATATTTACCCCTGGTATTGTAAGTGTGCTTTCTTTGAAAAAAAAAGAAGTTTTCCTCCCCTTAAATTAATTTGTTTCTGGAATAAATTGAAAGAGCTGTATCGATGTCTCACCAAAACAACAGTACACATGGCTACATAAATACAGTACATGTATACTAAATGGCACATGTATGTCATTTTCAAAACAGATTTGCAAGCATTCTTCACATTGTCTAAGAGAATATATCAATAAATCAGTCATCCAATCAATAAATAAATATGATAGTATACTAAAATGATATAGAAATAATATGCAAACTTAACATAGGAATTAGTGGATTTTATTAGACAAGGGGCATAACTCTGCAAAATACTTTCTGACACGACTCATTTTCGATA
The DNA here is from genome assembly GCA_036873755.1 of Hanleya hanleyi. NCBI lineage: Eukaryota > Metazoa > Mollusca > Polyplacophora > Lepidopleurida > Hanleyidae > Hanleya > Hanleya hanleyi. The sequence continues at coordinate 116,428 of JAVTVY010038931.1, read as the reverse complement.
GGCATCTAGTGTCATTTTCAAAACAGATTTGCAGGCATTCTTCGCATTGTGTAAGAGAATAAATCAATAAATCAGTCATCCAAGGGGCATAACTCTGCAAAATACTTTCTGACATGACTCATTTTCGATAGGCATCTAGTTCAGGTCAAGAGAAACAACTGTATCACGTTAGGATGTTGCATATGGAACAGTTCTGAAATTATCACAATAACAAATCATAAATGGATTTTTATTTATAAAAAGGGGCATAACTCTGCAAAATATTGTCCGAGATGACTCATTTTCGATAGGCTTCTGATTTACGTGAAGATAAATAGATGTAACAAGTTTGGTTGCCATGCACGAAACGGTTCTGTAGATATCGCGGTAACGGACGGACGGACGGACGTACGGACGGACGTACGGACGTACGGACAGCCGTACATGATGACGACAATACCCCTAGGCCAAAGTTGACCGAGGGGTAAAAACAGTATATGACCGTTAAAAAATAGGTCAAGGTCAGTCAACTGGGATAGGCTTCTAGTCAATCACGAGTTGCATACATAATATGAATTTGGAGACCCTAGCTTCAATCCTTCAAAAAATATAGCAAATACTGTAATTTGACCTTGATAAAATAGGTCAAGGTCAGTCATCTTGAGTACACCTCTGGACCTTCGCCAGATGTAAAACATAGTATTAATTTGGAAAGCCTAGCTTTATTTCTTCATTTTATATTATAATAAACAGTATATGACCTATAAAAAATAGGTCAAGGTCAGTCAACTGGGGTAGGCTTCTAGTCAATCACCAGTTGCATAAGTAATATGAATTTGGAGATCCTAGCTTCAATCCTTCAAAAAATATAGCAAATACTATAATTTGACCTTGATAAAATAGGTCAAGGTCAGTCCTTTTTAATAGGCTTCTGACTCTTCACCCGATACATTTGTGGTATGAATTTACAATGCCTGGCTATAATTCTTCTTGAGATATCGTGTTCACAAGAAAGATGGACAGACAGACAGACGGACAGACGGACAGATGACGCTGACGACGACAATACCCTTCGGGCAAAAATGAGTCTTCTTTTTTAAATGGTTATTAACTTATCGTAACTTGCATCATCATTTCCTGTAGAAGACAGCTTCAACAGGAAATCAGTGTCTCCGTTTTGTCAATTCTGGTCTAGTTCTTATTCTATTGACATTCATTTCAACTTCAAAGTTCAAAACTGTGATTTGCTTGATTCTGTAGAAATATTCCGTCAATAGAATGAGAACTAGACCAAAATTGAAACAAGAGTTCAACTGAACCCAAAATACGCCCGTAAACAAATACAGTCGATAAACAACATAAGGGCCTGAAGCGGTATTTGTAGGAACAAGTAGAACTCCAGTTACTCTTACTCTGCGGGGGTGCATATTCCCCCACCCCCGGTTATGCGCTTATGTATGTATCAGTAACTTTAAAACAAAATTGTTGTTAGCATAAGGCCTTTCGTTTTTTATTTGTTGGTTCACGGATCCGCCGACTCACTTTTTCCGAAAAGTGGAAAAAAAATCAATCAAGATTTTGTCCTTTTTTATTTCCGCCGACGTACAAATTTGCTACTGACCTTATTTTTATATCCTCTGATAAAAAAAATCACAATTCTCGACAGGATGACTCAGTGGAAAGGCTGAGGTATACAAAAATATATACTGTCGAAGAGTGAAACTTTAGACACGAGGTATCTGTAGACATCGCGCATCCATTTTGGACCTTTCAAGGGAGATAATTCTGCAAAGTTGTTGTGGCGCGCTGTCACAAAATGGCGGGATGGATGGCGGGCAGTTTTTACATCTGTGTCGTCGTAAAGAAAGGGGCGGATGTCAAGACTAGATCTTTTCAGCAATGTAACGAGCGGCAGCGATACTGTTGGGGACATCGTCTGCAAATGTATTACGTCGGCTGACACGCTTTCCTCCGTGAAGTCGTCAACACATGAAGATGGTGCCGTCTCTGAATGTGACCTGTCTACCCCGATGTCAGTGTTGCACTCCTTCCGGAGTAAATTCCTTCAAGTTATCCGATCTGACAAGGATGCCAGACCCAGGTGAGCTGTTCCATTATGATGGATATGGCGAAGAGAAGAGATGCCCTCCTGAATGAAAGGTCACGATCTTCATACATTCGCTTTTCGTAACCCCCAATACTATAGGGGGCCTATATTTCGTGATTTAAGGGCCATGGGTGGTAGCATGTTGTTGATGCCGAATCTTGTATGTATTTTTCACAGCCGAAAGGACGTCCATTTTTATAAATAAAATGTTCGAAACTTTTGTACAATTAGTCAATAGGAAAGTACTGAGTACTTTTTAACTCTGAGTAAATACAGATATCTTGCAGATACAACAACATGCCCCCAATTTGGACCAATAATTATTTACAAGTTCAGAAACTGTGGTCAGTACTAAATACAACTTCACAAACTCTGGTCATCAAAAGTTTTCTTTTGAGAGGATGTTGAAAAAAGACAGCAAAACCAGAGGAGTCTTGTCTTGTCAAACCACTTTGAAGACATCAATGTCCTTTCATTGAACATGCCACAAAGTGCATATATTTTTTTTCTGTGACTTCTACATGCTATTATACATGTACACCCAGTGTTACAACTGTATTCGGCTGTATCGAAGTTATTACACTATGAGTGTAATTTTGTGTATATGTGAGAGTGTGTTTTTTTTTGTTTTTTTTTCCCCCTCCTGTCGACCTGGTTTTTTCATCACTCAGATCCGTGAACCAACAAATAAAAAACAAAAGGCCTAAGCTGCAAAAGTAAGCTCATCAGCCTGACGAATTGGGTCGAAATGACAGTAGGTGCCAAATACAAGGATTTCAGACTAAAATCAAGGGGAGTAACTGAAGAAAACGTCGAATCAGCTCAAAATCAGTTTGTGCACATCTACACATGGTACCGACCATATGTACCAAATTTCAAAAGAATCCATCGAAAAGTCTGAGACGAGTTGCATTCATGAGGACAGTATGTGGCAAATAAAAGATTTCAGACCAAAATCAAGGGGAGTAACTCAAGAAACTGTTGAATCAACTCAAAAAAGGTTCGTGCACATGCGCACTCGGCACCAATCATGTGTACCTAATTTCAAAAGAATAATGAAACCCCTAGGACGAGTTTCGTTGACGAGGACTGTCGGTGCCAAATAAAAGTATTCCAGACTAAAATCAAGGGCGGATAACTCAAGAAAGTGTTGAATTGGTTCGAAAAACATTTGTGCGCATCTACACATGATACTGATCATGTGTACCACCAAATTTCAGAAGAATCCATTGAAAACTCTGGGACGAGTTGCGCTGACGAAGACAGTTAAGGTGCCAAATACAAGGATTTCAGACCAAAATCAAGGGGAATAACTCAAGAAAACGTCGAATCAGGCCGAAAAAAGTTTGTGCACATCTACACATGGTACCGATCATGTGTACCAAATTTCAAAAGAATTCATTGAAAACTCTGGGACAAGTTGCGTTGACGAAGACAGTAGGTGCCAAATACAAGGATTTCAGACCAAATCAAGGGGAGTAACTCAAGAAAATGTCGAATCTGACCGAAAAAAGTTTGTGCACATCTACACATGGTACCGATCATGTGTACCAAATTTCAAAAGAATTCATTGAAAACTCTGGGACGAGTTGCGTTGACGAAGACAGTAGGTGCCAAATACAAGGATTTCAGACCAAAATCAAGGGGAGTAACTCAAGAAAACGTCAAATCGGGCCGAAAAAAGTTAGTGCACATCTACACAGGGTACTGATCAGGTGTACCAAATTTCAGAAGAATCCACTGAAAACTCTAGGACGAGTTGCGTTGACGAGAAAAAGTTAACAGACGGACGGACGGACGGACGACGCCATACCATAACACGTCCCGTCAAATTTGACGGGCGTATAAAAACTGAAACACTGATTTCCTGTTGGAGTTGTCTTCTACAGGAAATGATTACGTAAGTTAGGATAATTTGAATACTTTTTTGAAAATAGCATTTGAAAAATTAAATTATATTTTAAATGAAATTAATTTAAAATCCACATATCTTCAAAACATACAGGTTTACAGTAAACAACCTTATATATTTAAAATCCTCAAGAAATGTGCTTTCAAGAAACATATACATTACCATAGCTATGGGGCATACTTTTAGCTGTATTATAAGACAAGTGTAAAAGTGTGTGCAGGAGGGCTCAGTACCCTTAATGATTAAGCTGTGAGGCCCAGTAATTAGGACATAACAATGTTAGAGAGAACTATCTCTCTAAAATGGAGGTAAAAAAAGTCATTTTATCTGAACAAGTTACTTAACAATCATCATAACACACGAAAATCTTCAGGCAACTTGGCTTATATATTAATTGTTATATGTTGTAACAGTGATTTCCCTATGACAGTGTGCATTGTGTAAGTTTTAATAGATAACAAAATATGTGTGTAAGTTTTAATAGATAACAAAATATGTCTGTTATTATGCTAACTAGATCAATGACAATTTGTTTTTTAATACCGTGACCATCCAATGCGGATATACATGTATATGTCCATGGGAGATGTCATGGAACAGAAGAGAACCATCCATGGATATGAGAAATTCCATGGAACTGTCAATGGACATGAGAAATGTCATGAAGTAGAAGAGAGCAGAGGACCATCCATGGATATAAGAAATTCCACGAGACCATCCATGGACATGAGAAATGTCATGAAAGAGAAGAGAGCAGAGGACCATCCATGGATATAAGAAATTCCACGGGACCATCAATGGACATGAGAAATGTTATGGAAGAGAAGAGAGCAGAGGACCAGCCATGGATATAAGAAATTCCACGGGACCATCAATGGACATGAGAAATGTCATGGAAGAGAAGAGAGCAGAGGGCCATCCATGGATATAAGAAATTCCACGGGACCATCAATGGACATGAGAAATGTTATGGAAGAGAAGAGAGCAGCGGACCATCCATAGATATAAGAAATTCCACGGGACCATCCATGGACATGAGAAACGTCATGGAAGAGAAGAGAGCAGAGGACCATCCATGGATATAAGAAATTCCACGGGACCATCAATGGACATGAGAAATGTTATGGAAGAGAAGAGAGCAGAGGACCATCCATAGATATGAGAAATTCCACGGGACCATCAATGGACATGAGAAATGTCGTGGAAGAGAAGAGAGCAGAAGACCATCCATGTACATGAGAAATGTCATGGAAGAGAAGAGAGCAGAGGACCATCCATAGGCATGAGAAATGTCATGGAAGAGAAGAATGCAGAGGACCATCCATGGAAATGAGAAATTCCATGGGACCATCCATGGACATGAGAAACGTCATGGAAGAGAAGAGAGCAGAGGACCATCCATGGATATGAAAAAATTCCACAGGACCATCAATGAAAATGAGAAATGTCATGGAACAGAAGAGAGCAGAGGACCATCCATGGATATGAGAAATTCCACGGGACCATCCATGGACATGAGAAATGTCATGGAAGAGAAGAAAGCAGAGGACCATCCATGGATATGAGAAAATTCCACGGGACCATCCATGGACAAGAGAAATATCATGGAAGAGAAGAGAGTAGAGGATCATCCATGGATAGGAGAAATTCCACGGGACCATCAATGGACATAAGAAATGTCATGGAAGAGAAGAGAGCAGAGGACCATCCATGGATATGAGAAAATTCCACGGGACCATCAATGGACATGAGAAATGTCATGGAAGAGGAGAAAGCAGAGGACCATCCATGGATATGAGAAAATTCCACGGGACCATCCATGGACAAGAGAAATGTCATGGAAGAGAAGAGAGTAGAGGATCATCCATGGATAGGAGAAATTCCACGGGACCATCAATGGACATGAGAAATGTCATGGAAGAGAAGAGAGCAGAGGACCATCCATGGATATGAGAAAATTCCACGGGACCGCTAATGGACATGAGATGGTTCTCTGCCCCCTTTGTTCTTTGGTAATTGATGAATGAGGATGAAGGAGGAGTAGAGAAACCAGAATATTCACCTGTAGAATACTGAATCAGCTGGTATGTATGAATGACAGCAAGCACCAGGTAAACGATACCTGTTTAAGCCTGCTCCAGTAAAGGTACAATTGGTATGGTTGTAGAGATGGATGAACTATCCTGTAAATGTAAATTATCACTCAAGTTTGATAAAACCCATATCAAATGAACTTTATCTAGTTTCATATGGGTTTTATCAAATGAGTATTATGAAAATCAGATAAATGATCATGAGAATGATTATTTATCACATCATAATAACTTGGCATGTCATTTTGAAAAAGAATCGAAAAGATAAGAATAATTACCCCATTTCTTCTAAACTTTCGAACAGCATTTTTAGATTTAGAAGCAGAAAAAACATCTTTACATGTATGTCAACTGAGGTTAAATACTGCATGGCATTTGGATGTCCCAATAACTGAACAGATAGTGAGTGAAATTTGAGAATGCTAGCAGAATTTCTCTCCGCAGATGTCTCAAGTTAAGTTTTGACATCTGAATAATTAGAAGAAATACTAACAAAAATAACAGGGTGCGACACAGGTTTTATATCACATAGGTGTATCACTTTGCTTTTGGTCGCTGTGAAATAGATAATGTGGTAAAGATACATGGCACTACAGGCAGCACGGATGGTTGCTTCATCTACCTGCAGGGGTCTAACTGTTCTTCCGCGAAGGCTGATGTGTACAAGCTTGAGGGGTAGAACTGATCAGATACTATGTGGTAACATGATGGTCTGTGAATTATTCAGGTGCTCCTACCATTCTCTTTGATCTTCATACCTCACAGATCTACCTGATGACAATGATCAGCCGGCGCAATCATGTAGTCGGATATCAAAGACACAGGCAGTTAGTAATCAAAGAAAATGATATTAATATAGACCTTATACCCTCACCTGAAGCTGGGACTCAGAGCAGGTGTATACAGAGAGAACATTGGCTAAACTCTACTGTGTAAATGTACAAGTATTCCCCTCAACTGCACAGAAAGCAGTGACTCTGATTTAGTAATATGGTAACCATTTTTGATTCTGTGTTTCCATATTTTTTTTTTAAGTACCTCAAGCCATGTTAACAAAACAGCAATTCCAGTTTGAATATCAATAGACCTAAATGTTAAAACCTGGTGACGTTTTGTCCCTCTTCTATCCCATGATGCAATGTAAATTAATGGCAAGTAACCTGTCACCTCCCTCATGTAACACGACATGTAATTGCCAATGTGAGATCCCTGGATTGGCAGTAGGTCTTGTATATGTATATGGTAGGATTGTGCTGGTGGACTGTTAGTCCCCGAGGTCCACCCTCAGTACATTTGACACATATATTTAGGTTTCTTGTTGGTAGAAAATTTAAGATGTACTACATCGGGCATTACAGCTTAGTTTTTCTGGGTATTCTTGCATTTTCCACTTTTACCCCATGTTGAAGCATCTATTTCATCAGACGTCCTAGATGCTCATCCATCAACATTTGTTTGAGCTGATCTGTCGTAACACCTCCCGAGCTAGCATATCTAATTCCACTATTAAGCTGGTGCTGGGGGCCTTGTGGATACTTCATGTCTCCACATGAACAGCTGCAAATAAAAGTTTGGCTGAGATACCTAGGCTACGTCTGAGAATCCACCGTATTCCTGCGTCTGAATGCGAGGTGCCGAGGGAAGCTTTCCTGTGGAGTCATAGGGTTGCTTTTTAGTCGCCAGTTGTCGTCAATTTTTCCCATCTCTTGCATATTTCTCCAATTGTATAATTTGGTGTGTCATGTTATGTAAGCAATGTTTAGGATAATTGGCACCTGCCAAGAAGATGAATGGATGCTTCATCACATGATCATAAGAGAGATAAAACACCATCAGGGTTTAGGTCTATTGGGATTTAATTTTAGTCGACCGGAAATAATTGCAATTTGTTTATATGTGGTAAAACATTACATATATACATCTATATATACATTTACATGTAACATATATGACAGACAGCATCATCAATCATTTCTTATAAATATTCCCAGTACACTACTCAATCAGGACAAGGTACATACTGTGACAACATTAAATTATTACTTCCATACACCATCTAATCAATGAATATGTTATTAAAGTGAGAGAGCCAACATTCAGACCAGGCAGTCAGTGCTGTTTTTAATGAATCGAGTACTGCGGTTAACAACCAAATAATAGGATGGTGAACCTGTGTAATCTTACCAGATTATAGTGTCGGGTTTGAGAGGGTTCTGGTTTATCAAGGTTCAAAATACTTTAAATCCAAGTATTGGGACCATGGATAAAGTCAGTATTTAGAGGTTGGTCAGTTTACCCAGGTGCCAATATTCACAGGTTTAACTGTATGTATTATAATACAGGTGTCATACCAATCTCTGCAGTCATTTGTCAACTTGGTTTTGGTTTGGATTTAGTGATTCATGTAGCTAGGTTTCTGAAATTTTTGTTTGTTGACAAGTGAACATTATTGCCCATTGCTGTGTTTTAGAAAGAAATTCAGGTAAATATGGGCTCCTGCTGTGACATCACTCATTTACACAAATACTAATGAACCACATGTTTTACTAAGAAGTAATAAATGACCAGCCGATCAAATAGTCACTCTGATTCCGTCCAAAAAATGAGTCTCTTCTTTCTGGTCAGAGCATGCTTATTTCAGTCAAGTTATCTCCCCGACCAAGAAAAGCATCACTATGTGGTTTAAAAATGTTAGAAAAGTCAGTTAACCATTGTTCAAAATAGTGTGGGAAACTGGCAGGTCAGACAGTCTAAGTATGGGGTATGACATACGGTAATTTCTCTAATAAATCGATCACCGGAAGATATTTGAAGGGATAAAACAGTGGGGCGATCGATTTATTGCAAATCGGGTCAACCCGAAAGTCGAAAAATAACTGATGCCCCTTTAAATCAATGTTAATTACCAGAGAATGAACCAGCAAGGATCAGTGTCCAACTCAGACATTGGTTCAAATTCTATTCACGCAGCTGATTTTATTGATAAAACATTCTTTAGATTCAGTTTGTGATGTTTGTAAAATAAACTAAACAATTTGGAAACACTGGAAATTCGTCTGTGACGATAGACGAAGAGTGGAATTTTTTTCTTCACCGCCAGCTCTGCTACCATGCAACAGTCGGGAAATTTCTTTTAATCATTCGTCTAACATGTGCACTAAGGTTCCCGATCTAGTTGATCGGCTATTTTTGGCCTATTCGTCATGTAAGGAAAACACAATAGGTGTAGGGAACCTTGTTGAACCTGGAAAAGCTACCTGACCAGCTGTTTTGCACACTGTGTTCCCTGTTTGAAGATTCTTACATGATGAACTGCCCCTATTTTTAGCTTTGCGAAAATGAGTTTTGACATCACAGACAACAACAACGCTTCAGAAATTGAGTTTTTGTGAAAATGTTTAGCATTTCCCTTTTAAATCGTATACTTTTTAGTTTTTTATGATCAGTGTTTAATTTTTTTAGATATTCAAATACCATCATTACGGTAGTAAAACTCGACGACTATGAATCCCTGGTCAACATGTGAAAATTAGCATTGCATGTGATAACATTTTTATTACAAATGGGATGTACTAAAAAAAATCAGGGATGTCGAATTATTACAACTTCCGACTGTATTTTTCTCCAAAAATCATGGTTTATTAGAGGAATTACCATAGGACATGTATACTATGGATTTAACCTCCATATATCGGAGCTCTTCTAGAAATCAAGAGTTAATGAGGCTTCAAACGCCCGCACATTTGACCAATTTAAAACAAATGGTAATTTGGTGTGGTTTCTGAAGCAACTCCCTGCTGCAGCCTTCCAGTTCATTCTGTGGCATGACCATAAATGTTGACCAGGGGTCTACCCTTCTTAATTTCTGTACATTCCATCTTCTCATTTTATAGCCTTGCTCGTGGGAACTGAATCGCTTTCTCAGCGAGTTAGCAAGCACACTGGTCGTGTTGTTAGTTGGCAGAGTAACTTTCAATTTAATACTTGTGATTCCACATACGTATGCATAATTTTGGTGAGCAAAGATAATAGCTTCCCTACAAAACAGCATTGCCGTGGTTTGGGACTTTGTGATCTTGACATTGACCCTTTGACCTAAAAAACAATATGTTTTTCCTTTCCTTCAATATCAAGATACCACAGCATTGACATAACAATTTATGATTTCCTGATGTTTGGGGTCACAATGACCTTGACTTTTTGGACCTAAAAATAAATACTTAAAAGTTAAAAATTTACAACCAGGAACTGAAGATATCCCATGGACAGAACTTGTGATCACATTATACCACCGGGACTCCTCTATAATTTCAGTTTCCTTGACATGACCACCAGGTATAAAGCACATGGGTGAGAGCTCATTTGTTCATACATGTACTGGAGTGATAAAGTCTGAGACCAAAGTACAAAACACTTTTCAAAGACCATCAGAACAAGAGCCCAAGGGCCTTCAATATACGCCCATATATCTGAAATTACACTGGTCTGAATTTCAAGGTTGTTTAATGGCCTTGATTCCAATTGGTAGCTAGCAATCCAGAAAACGGTCTACGATTTTGTGCTTCTGAGAATGTAACATATTTCACATCTTATATTGAATGATAAACTAAAATGGTCTTAACTCTTGGTAACTAGGTGACCTTGAGACGAGGTCTCACATATCCCACACTGCAATCGACAATAGTCAAACACAAGAAAACAGTAGTTTCCCTTTAAATGAATTCCTTTCAGACGAGAAAATTGTTCACGAAGGAAGAAAAATGTGAAGTGATGAAGCAAACCTTTGTTCTTGAGTTAACAAACAGGTATAAGTTCATAAAGGATCCCTCTCCTCGTTAAATTAGTAAATGTACGGTTTCTATTTCACAACAGTTTAACTGAATGTAGCTGTTTCTTACATGTATCAAACATAGGAGACAACTCCACAGGACAAATGCCATATACATGTAGGGGAGACAACTCTGAATATTCCAACCTAATGCATATAGTTAGCTAAACTTGATTAAGTTTTGTGGGACTGTGACCTTGACCGTTGACAAATTGATCTCAAAATGAATATGGCTCCTCTTTGCCATGCGAGTAAGGTATACCCAAAGTTTGGTACCAATCCATACCTTGAAACCAGAGATATCGCATGGACAACAAATGTTAATGAATGACTGGACAGAACGCAATATTGCATTACAGGACAGGCATATGAAAATGTTTCTTTTAATGAAACTAGATGGACATGGACAACAAATGTTAATGGATGAATGGACAGAACATAATCATTCATCGCATTACACGACCTCGTCCTCGACAGGCATATGAAAATGTGACGTTTAATGATTTCTTGATTTTGGAGTCACAGTGACCTTAACCTTTGACCCACATTTTGGTATGTAACACATCGTGTCCCTTAATGTATCCACTGCCACAAAAAAAAAGTTATTTTTAATGATTTCCTGATTTTGGGGTCACAGTGACCTTGACCTTTGACCTTGGCCTAAATTTTGGTACAGGACACATCGTCTTCCCTCAGTGTATCAATGGACACAAAAAATCATGATTTTTAACAATTTCATAATTTTGGGGGTCACAGTGACCTTGACCTTCGGCCTTGACCTACATTTTGGTACGTGACACTTCATGTCCCCCTAATGTATCTACCGACACAAAACAAATTATTTTTAATAATTTCCTAATTTTAGGGACAGTGACCTTTGACTTCCTGATTTTTCAGTACCACTGACCTTTGATCATGACCTACATTTGGTATGCAACACCTCGTTTCTCCCTAGGGCATCCACTCACCAAAAATTAATGATCAATGATTTCCTGATTTTAGGCAACAGTGACCTTTGACCTCTGACCTCGACCTGAATTCCGGTACGCGACACATCGTCTCCACCTAATGTATCCATTCACAAAAAATTGCAACTGTGGATAGAGAACATTCAGAGATATAGACCGGACACAAACACTTCAGTGATTTCCTGTTTTTCAGGCCAGTGACCTTTGACCTCTGACCTCGACCTTCATTTTTGTATGCGACACATCGTCTCCCCGTAGGGTATCCACTCACCAAAAATTGGAACTGTAAATAGAAAAGACCTGATGTATCCACTCACAAAAAATTGCAACTGTGGATAGAAAACATTCAGAGATATAGACCGGACAGGAACACTTCAGTGATTTCCTGTTTTTCAGCCCAGTGACCTTTGACCTCTGACCTCGACCTTCATTTTTGTACGCGACACATCGTCTCCCCGTAGGGTCTCCACTCACCAAAAATTGGAACCGTAAATAGAAAAGTGTTCCAGATATAGACCGGACACGGGGGATGGACGGACACACGGACAGACGGACGGAAACCGCCATCACATAATACGTCCGTCTTTTTGGCGGGCGTATAAAAAGTGGTGCAGTGATATGGCATTTTTTTTTACAGTATTTTGTTTTTATTTGAGAAGATCCCTAATGTAATTAGGACTACCATATTTTAAATTATATGTCATGCTCTGACAACAAAACATTCCTCTTCCAACACTGTTTAAATGACAAACAGCCATTTCCAACACTTAACCAGGTTAGGGGAATCCCACTCTCTAAAATGGAGGTAAAAAGGGTCGTTTTCGCTCAATAAATCAGTTCACATAATGAATTCTGCAAAATCCTATTGAGGCGCATACAGACATATCTATCCGCATTAAATGGTAGTAAAAAAGGAAATTATCATCTATCTAATTTGCATAATAATAGGCCAAACATCCTTCGCGCTGTTTAAACAACATTGGCTGGTTCTTCACATGGCAAATTTATTTTATGACATGAAACAATAGATAAATCAATGCGCCTGAAATTTTGATGCATTGGTTCAGAAGGAATCAAAAGTTATTGAGCAAAAACGACCTTTTTTACCTCCATTTTAGAGAGCATCATATTACAGACCAATTCAAGGTTGATAACTCTTGTCTTGGTCAAGGAAGATAACATTAGTGGAAATTATACCACAAAAAAAAGTCAACAAGTATGGTTGAGAATGATGCGTGCTCTGACCAAGAAAGAATTTTATTAGGTCTTATACATGGATGTTGTAAAATACCGTTGCTTGGGTTAATAATGCTGAATAAGATACATAACTTGGTTCTCCAGGAATGATATTTCTGTGTTTGATACACGAACCTGTCCAATATTATTCTTTTTTTTTTTAATCAATATTACCTGCAGTAACAGCCAGTCAGTTGTCCATTCTTGACATGCAGTTTCAACACATTAACATGATTAAAGGCAAATGTTTTCGACTGAGCTCTTCAACAATGCTACTCAAGTAAACATACGAGTTGGGAATGTGTCAAGGCTTTGCTATAACAGTCGTGATCATAGCTATAGGTCCGCACGATTTGAGAAATTAACTTCAGTACTTCCTCCTACGTTCTGCACAGATGCATCCGAGTCAGCTTCTGAAGTGGTGTAAACACAGTGATTCCGTCATGATTAGACAGTAAGACATTCACAAGTTGAATTTGCTGTTGAACTGCGACAGGACGACATCAGAACCAATTGAATGCTGAGAATTGTGTTACGGGACTGCCTGCGGAAGGCGTAGGGTCGTCAATTAGGGCCGAGTCCAGGTCTAATGCAGTAATGACCTCACCAGTTCACAACTCGGGCCAGTAAATACAATTGTTGTGACTACGGCTATGGCGATATAATTCCTCTCAGGTTGTGACCCAGCTATTCCATGAGAAATGTACCAGCTGAAATTTGTGTTAATTTTCTGGAGTGTTTGAACTCGTACTCCTACACGAACAGGAATGAATAAATTTCAATAAAATCTAGGGATTGCATGGCTACGATTATTTTTTTCATTGTCCTATGAAATGTTGACACAGTGTCACCCACCAATTTGCTTTTCTGTAGCGAGTTTTCTCTTGGGCTTCCCCAGGCAGGTGATGCGTCCAACATATCTAGAACACGAGCCTGCATGCACCATCTGCGCGTGTTGTCAAGACCACTCGGATATGAGAGAATTCTTTCAATTTACAGTTTGAACACACATACACATATAATAAAAAAATCTGAAGGGTAATAGTTTGATTTGCAAGATGCAGGAACAGGAGACAGGCGACAAGCCAGGTCAGCTGATCTGAGTCACTTCGACCCTACGGAAGGAAAAAAACCAATACTCGAGTCATCCAGTTGTCTTGAGGGAAAATACTCTGACAAATATTATCAATCATTTAATTTCATATTTATGTCACCCCTAGCAAGAGCAGATTACATGGGCTGGGAAACCGTTCAAACAGACGGCTACGCTTAATTCAGTCCGACACCGACATTATACATCGGCTATTATCCCCAAACACCATCGACCACATTCAACCAATTAAATTGATTATAAAAGTTTGCCCAAAAATCTTCTTCCGATATGAGCTGGCCAAGTGCCCCGAGGATAACGTCTGCACATGGAAATGCTCCGGTGAACATCGTCTGCACGTGAAAATGCTCCAGTGAACATCGTCGTGTCCCTGCTATAACAGATTGTCCACCACTATACATCATATTTATATGTGTATCTCACTAAAATAATCATCAATAAGTTAAAGGTTGTCCGACCGATATAATCTAGAACTTCCATAGGCCGAAAATGCTAGGTGATAAACCCCACAGAATAATCCATCTAGTCAGATCAGAGCTACACTGTGTTTACTTACCTTTACTTATATCTAGATAAGTATTTGATGAAGAATTTTATTCAAATAAAACCAATATCTGTTTTCTTATAATGCATTTAATCTAAATGTATTATGGGAATGGTCAATGCCAATAGTGGATTCGTGAGGTATGACTTGGTGTCATGATAGTGACCTCTCTTTGAGTGAGGGCATCCAAGGGAAATGTCGGGCAGTGTTTACCAACATAACAATAACATAGCTCAGTTTATGTTTTATTCAATACAAGTTCTTTTCATGTAGATTTTTTTATAACTGCTGTTCATGTTTGGTCCTATTTTCTTTGTATTGAAATGATAATATTAGAATTTTCTTCAGTTTTTACTCATGAAGAAAATATCTTGGAAATATATTAAGTACTTATCAAAAGTGCCTGGATTCCATCACCATAAATGTACCGAGAATGCAACATGCAACTAATTTCCAATGATGCAATGTGACAATGTTTTTAGAAGTCTGATAGTCAGGGTGTTTGACTATGTATGAATCAAAACGTAAACATATTAGATGACCAATAAGATGATCTGGAAACATTCCATTGGTAACCCTCTAAGAGTTCGGCTTTAGTATAGAAGATGATACTGATATTATATGACCCCTCTCATCCAATCCATGACAGTTGTCTATCTGCATGTGCTGCACTCAGGCATGTACCTGTCAAAGGGATAGTATAGAGGGCTCATTGGATCAGTCCATTCCCACTCATTCAACTCCCTTTGAGAGCTGGACACAGGGACCAGAGGAATGAAGTCAGGGGAACTGTGGAATGCTCCAAAGGAGCATTTTCACCGAAGAACTTGGTTGAAAATAATCCACAAATGGGATACACCAGATGGAATTGACTACACCAATACTGCAGACTTAAATTCCTAACAGTGCCAGACAGCCACATGTTCTGCTCACTGCATATCCAGCAACTGCTTTATTTTGCACATGATTTTTGCTGCAAAAAATTTATGACCTTACTACATATAAATGTATGCAAAAGTTTGAAGATAGCTGCCTTCAAAACAGGTCAGTTCATACAAAATCCTACTATTGGAGAGGATTTCTGAATAACAAGCAGTGAAAGGTACTGCTATTGAGCAGGGTACTCAGGGGTTATTCTAGCCCAAAATTGTTCATAAACTCAATTTCAAAATTTTGAAAACTCAATTTTTTGCAAAGAAATCTACAATACTCAATATTTTTGCCTTTTTCATCAAAAAAAAGATGAAACTCAATTTTTCCAACTTTTTCATCGCACCAATTACAGAACTGAGGTTGGTCATATGTTTGATCATATGTTTACGAAACTTCTTCAGAAACCATAGGTTGTTTAGCATGACCTCATGCTAATTAAAACATACATGCTAGATGCTATAATTATTAATTATTGAAGCTAAATTTTTTACCATTAACAGAGAAGACTGTGATCGAATATACAACCTGGCAACATTCCTATTGTACAGATTTATACACTCTGAAATCTCTCATAAATATCGCCAGAAAAAAATATTTATGAAATAATTATTCTTTAAAGAGACATTTTAAGTTTGCTTTATTTTAATTGAAACATTATGTAAATAATTATGGTAGACAGTAAAACTCAAATGCACACTTATTGTGTAAACAGAAATCAAGGGAAAAAACTCTTACTTGTGATCAATATTAAAGATAACTGCAGAATTTATTACCCGAATTTTCAACATCAGGAGTCCCCTCTTATTGAAATCTTCTTTATTTCTTTTACACCCCTTACAATCCAGCAGTGGAACTGCATTTGCAGTGGTGCACTGCATTTCCACTGCACACCCACTGGCAGTGGTTGACTTCTGCAGTGGTACCACTGCAAATAACTGCTAAAAACTGAATTTCCACTGCACACCCACTGGCAGTGGTTGACTATTGCAGTGGTACCACTGCAAATAACTGCAAGAAAACTGAATTTCCACTGCACACCCACTGGCAGTGGTTCACTATTGCAGTGGTACCACTGCATTTCCACTTCTCTGGCTCTGTCAAAAGTTGGCCATCCACTGCAAATCCACTTCTGAGAAATAGAATCTTACAATGCAGGACTGCTTCTCCACTGCCAAAACTCAGAACATATAGCAAACACAAACTTCACTGCACCTCCACTGCTGTAACTTCTTTATTTTCACTGTTAAGTTACGGATCATCCATGCAAAATAATGGGGCATGCATGTACAATGTCCATTGAACAACTATCAAATAATTGAAAGCTTGGAGTATAGAATCGAACTACACATACTGTCGTAAAGGAAAAGGCAACGTTTTCATGACTTGGTTCACCCATACAGACAACATATAATATGATGTTCCCATGCCACATATGTTCTCATGCCACATTGGATTTTATAACCTGTGATGTGTTCAACCAATTGATGTGAGGAAAATAGTATTCATTGCAACATTTGAAAAGAGATAACAGGGATAATTGTAAATGATTGATGGCATACATGCATTTGCTGTTAAAAAATTGTTGCAATCAAAGTGCAGTCTATTGCCATATACACTTGATGCAAATTTGTTGTCTGTTATTCAAAGTTTAATCACGTACACACTCTCATGGAAACCAAATATACCCCCCCCTCTCTCTGTGGTAGACTTTGTCATTTACTGTACTTACAATAATTGAATTTGAATTACACCTACAGTGCATCACTGTTGTCTATGTAAGTATACACCTCTGTTCAAATATAATGGTTTTCACTGTAGGAAATGCTCTTCTGTGTATGTTTGTACACGGCTTTTCATTTTTGATGAAATTAATTCCTGGTATTAAATTAATTTCATTTGATCAAACAATAAATTGCCTTTATTCGAAATAATCGACTTGTTTTCTATGTACATGTAGGCTATACTAGTTCCACTGCCAGTGGATATCCACTGCCAGTGGATGCCCACTGACAGTGCAGTTCCACTACCAGAAGATGCACAGCTCCACTGCCAGTGGATGCACAGCTCCACTGCCAGTCCACTGCCAGTGGATGCACAGCTCCACTGCCAGTCCACTGCCAGTGGATGCACAGCTCCACTGCCAGTCCACTGCCAGTGGATGCGCAGCTCCACTGCCAGTCCACTGCCAGTGGGTGCGCAGTCCCACAGCCATAACCTAGTATTGGGAATATGAATATTCATGAGTATGCTAATGAGCTACAACTGCCAGTGGACTTCCAGTTGCACTGGCAGTGGACTTCCAGCGTTTCAATTATGTAAATGAGCCAAGCAGGGGAGATGCAGTGGTCAGGACTGCAAATGACTGCAAGCTCCACTGCCAGTGGACTGGCAGTTCCACTTCACTGTTGACTGCATTTCCACTGGAAGTTGCACTGCACACCCACTGCTGGATTGCAAGAGACTGATTGAAGATATGGATTCTCTGTCCACGGCGACGAATTTTGTATGTCCGTCGTCCTCAAGCTACGAGTATAATATTGGTCGACAGTCTGTGTTGTTGTTGTTGTCGGGAGTGAAGACGTGAAGCGCTCGACCACTTCACTCAAAAGCGTTTCATCAGATAAATGGATGGTTAAATGAATTGGTTGATGAGTAAACAACTGATCCATAAACTGAAACCACGATGGCTTTGGTACGCGACCGTCAAAAGTGCCGGAGTTAAAAATTGACTGCCACGTGCTTGACACGAGGGAATCCTCGCTAGAAAAGGACTGTGCCTCGTTTTGAACTACGGCTTTCCCCAAGAATGTGAACCAAGATGGCGGCTCTTCAGTCGACTCGCGCTGTGAAGGTTCATTCGTTTTACTTAGATTTGCTTACTTATTTCTTTTACGAACAATAACTACTGATAATTAAAATACATGCGGCATTATTTATTTCCAAAATATTGATGCGGGCGGGTCATGCGAAACAACCTATCAACTGACAACTGGTATGTTGTGGGAAAACTCAAAAAACTCAAAAACAAACGGCAAAAATTGCAAAACTCAATTTTTTTAATCAAAACTCAATTTGAAATTTTTCTGCAAAACTCAATATATATTGTTTTTCATCATGGTAACCACGATGAAAAAACGGCTAGAAAAACCCCTGGTACTGTTATTCTGCATACTCGCACCAGCTACCTATGGTCCTACTCTGGTCAGAGAAAATGTTTATTTCTTATTCACCAAACTTTTAACTTAGTTCAAAACTTCGGATTTAGTCATCAGAGATGGAGATTCCCATACAACACCACATATTTTCCTCGACAAAGCAAGCTATCTGTATGATTCAGCATTCGACCTAAAGATTTTTCTGATCATAGAAACAAATAGCCCAAATTAAATAATTTCTTGGAGAAGTTTCTATGTTGGAGACAATGGCTTCTAATGAGCCATGTTCATGTATATATTCCAAAATAATTTCCATCATTTCACATTAATTTGCAATAATTCAGTGTATCTGACATTATCTTTTTGATTTGTTTCCATATGCATACATGTATTACCTTTTACATGCTTCTACAAAAAGTGTGACCACTCCGATCACAATAACACAGAAACAATACTCGTGTGAAGGAATGCGAGAGAGAGAGAAAGCAATTGAATGAAAAAGCTCTTTGTCCCAGCGATGGATAAAATGTTCTGATCCAGTAATTATGATGGATTTGTGAGTTATCTTCGTTGATGCCACTCTATTAATACAAGAATAATAACGGCTTGCAAATTCTGACACGCAATTTTCACGAACATAAACAAATGGGGTAGAGAGAATCACAACCATTAAGAAGCCACTGTTCGGCAGTTTTGAGGCCAGAATTATTTTGTTTCCATAATCGACATTACATCGCATCGAACATCCAAAAAAATCTGGTAATATTGTGAAATTGCCGAGATTTTGCCTTGAATGCACTTCATTTCACTTTTGAAATTGCGCATATTCTCTTCGTAGAACTACCTGGCTTATAGAGCCATAAAAGATATTTCCAATTTCCCTTACAGGGCTATAATTACAGAGGCCACTGGTTGTTGGAATTCCTAGATGTGAAGCAATTTTTACGCAGTCTAGACAGAGGGGATAAGATTGTGATAGCAACCATTCAGATCACTGGCTTCCCATTGGAGGAATAAAACAGTAACTCGAGCCATCATAACCAACATTTACAAGTCCTTTTTATAGGGTTTTATCGGACGGTAGTGGGAGATCAGTGTTCGGCGAGAACACTTAAATTCATTGCGAATTGCGATCTTGGTTAGAGGTTAAACTACAAACACCTTATATCACTAGTGGATGTGAACTACCGGTACCCATGAAACCCGTAAATCCTCTCTCCTCCATGAATCACTGGGATTAATTTCATTTTAATTTCAACGACACATTTGGGCGATATAATATCCCGGATTATTACATTTTATAACAATTACGCAAGGTCCGCTTTGAGAATCTCTACGGGAAAAAGCAAAAAAAAAAGAGCGCGGACAAAACGTATAAAAGGTCAGGCTGTCGACGGGCGTCATACATGCCTGGACACTTGAACTGCTCTCGTGAAGTTCTCATTCACACACAAACTGTCACATTTCAATAGCCCCAGTGACTCACCCAATCACAAATGCTATCATTTCCAAAATTGGATTGAACACTGTTTTCATAAGTAATGGATAGGAGGGAAAATACCCCTGCTTGTTCGATGAAAACATTTAATGATGACGGGCCATTCTGTGATCACCGTTCATCATGCAGGAAGAAACTAGATTGAGGTTTGGTGCCCGACTCCCTTTGTCCAACCATGTCATTTTCCAAAGTTTGGACGGGCAATTTCGGTTATCGAACCGAGGGCTTCCGAAAATCTATGTATTGATCAGAGTTGTGGAGTAATAGCTAAGCAGGGGGTTGAATCAAGCCCAATTGTTTCACAAGTGTAGTCATATGTCTCGGGGAATATCAAGCTTTCTGGCGTTCCGCAGAGGTATTGATCAGGAAGGGAAAAGAAGTGGTAACAGCCCGGCAAAAATAGCAACCCCAACAGAGGCCAGTTCAGGGTTACTCAACATTGTTACCACTGCTGATCCAGCGAGCGACCGAGTGAAGGGGAAAAATCCAATAAATTTGTCCGCACTTATTGGTTTTAATGTATGATCCCACCTGCCATGATCTGGTCATATATACTCTAACATCTGGACAATCACTGGAATGGGGTTTGTCATGTCCCGCGGAACAGCGAATACTACAAAGTATTCCAAACAAAACAGTCAACTTTACCATACATATGGAAGCTCCAGCCAAAGAAGCCGACTATAGCCGTGTGTGTGTACAGCTTGTCCTTCCCCCCATCCTTAACAAATATTGACTGTAATTGTCTGCCTCAGACAGATATTGAGAAATTCTGCCTAATCAGCTTAATCAAAAAGAAAAAAATATTGGGGAAAAAAAAAAAAAAAGTTCTCAACAACATATGCTACACTGTACTCAGGAAGACTGTTTGTTTAAGGTTAATTAGCAGACGGCGTATCAGCTTAGTATCAACACTTAAACATCGTTATGTACCATACAAATGTTCAAATTTCCTCTTTATTACTTCATTTCTGCATATCTGAAGTTTGTTCAAAACAGCCAATTGATTTTTTCCCCTTGCTCAAAGCAATAGCATTTCCCCCAATATGGTAATTGCATAATCCAAATCTAAACATATGTTCAGAGCCAGTAGTTCAGACAGAACAGCAGCTGGTTCAGGATCACACTCGAAGGGACAAAGTCCAGGTACTACATTTAAACTTTTGAAGGATGCACTGTTTGTAACTCAGTCGAAATGCTTGGTATATCAATAAACTTATGCAAAGCTTTTATTGGAGAAAAACTTAAAATATACAATTCCACCGATGTTAATTACAATTCAACATCAGATTCTCATCAGCAGATGCGTGTAAGATTTACTGAACGCTTTGAAAGAAAATCAATTAAAAAAGCTTCATCAGAGATTAATTCAACAGAAATAGAAACATTTGTTCTGAGTTT
Organism: Hanleya hanleyi; assembly: GCA_036873755.1. Lineage (NCBI taxonomy): Eukaryota > Metazoa > Mollusca > Polyplacophora > Lepidopleurida > Hanleyidae > Hanleya > Hanleya hanleyi. Next base: position 94,663 of record JAVTVY010038931.1, on the reverse strand, counting down.
TGTATAGTGTGTCATGTGTTTTATTTCCAGAAGATATCCTAGCTAAGCTGTTTAATGGGGTTTGGCCAAGAATCCAATTCTACCCTCAAACACTGAGTGTATTAGTTAACACCTGTCCCTAGTAAAGATCTCCTCTGTCAGCCATGTTTGCACAACTCCGTCTGCTTTTAACATCTTAAAACACCTGCTTAATGCTTCATTCATTGGCTGTCCAGTCACCCGCCTCCTCTTGAGCACTCTCTCCAATTTTCACACTTCGCCGCTCCTGCAAACACCTTGGGCGGACAAAGCCTATTGTATGGTGTGCTTATACACTCTCATCCAGATATAACTTCAAATGGTGAACAGGTTAACTCAAGCTGTATTCCGGCCCTCGCGCTCACACGTCTTATGAAAGGTAGAATAGAATCTAGTAACTATATCATTAAGGTGAGAGGCTGGCGTCTTCATGCAGCATCAGGGACTGTCGAGGGAGAGAGAGATCAGTCTAACTGGGCAAACATACAAATATACAGCTGCACGGGCATGCAGAGTGAGATAAACACTGCCATGTGCTCACACATAACGTGGACAGATGAGCTATGATCAGGCCAAATCTCTCTCTCCATGCGTTGACAGTGCATCCAGAATAATGACTACTGTAAAAGGTCACTTCTCATTGGCTAGTTCCCGGAGTGACGAGGGTTTTCCGCTTTAATAGCCTGTAGTAGAGGGAGTATTATTAGCGGCAGGCCCATGTGACAGGCAGGCAGGATCGAAGCTGTACACCACTGGCTGGCAGCTAGGCAGGCAGGCAGCATACACTCACTCATTCAGTCAGTTTATCTCCTAGATGCAGGCATCGGCACATGGTCCATGCTGGCTTCACTCTCACTGCAGGCACTGACAATTCAAGTGAGATATAGCTAGACTAGGGCTTTACCAAAGGCTGAATGTAATTCTGGTTTAACTAACAACAGAGCTTTTTTACATCTGTACAGTTTAGGCGGAGGAGAAGCCAAATGTCCTCTCTGTAATTAAAACTAGAGAATATATCCATTTGCCCACCCATCTGTTTGTATTATAGCAGGCTGCCCACTAGCTTCTGGTATATTGGTGGTAGATGGTCAAAGGTGGGAATTAGCCTCATGAGTGGCCAGGAACCCAATGACGTGTGGTGCTACCTTGTTCGAGGACTCTAAACGGCGGCAGGCCAGGGCTATACTCTCTCGCCCGGTGGTACCGCGGATATCCTACCCATGGATTTACTGGTTGTTTCTGTGATATTGGTGGCTCTATGCTTCCAGTGCACCTGGCAGGAGGTGGCCTCGTGGGCTGACCAGGACAGTTGGAACTACCTCTCTTGTAAGTAGTATACATGTACAACTAAACAAAGTAACACATCTCCACGCAACATTTAATCATTTCTCCATATAATATCATGTCATTTTCCTATATTCACGAAGAAAGCCGAAGGCATGTTTTCTGTTTTATATTCTACCTCGATAGTTTTATTTTTTTCATTCCATTTCATATTTTTCTCCCATTGTCACAGCACATGTAACTTGTGTTTATTCCATCTGCTTCAGAAAACATAATAGCTCTGACGGTTATACGATCGTCTAGTCAGAATACAGCTGAGGGGGATAGGAAATTAGCATTAATATCAGACAGATGGAAACGAGCTGCTTTCTTCACAATTTGATCAGAGTCATTCAGTATGTTAAATTAGGCACAAGAACATTTTCTTGTATAATGCCCAGTCGTGCCTGAACACGGGTAAAATCTGAAAGGTTGATGGACATGTAGACGTAAGAAGGGCCGGAGACAATTTTTCCTGGTCTCAATATTTTTCGCCAGGTTCTCGTGCTTATTATGATTGTCATGCCCAGGCAGTAACAGAAGGTGCAGCAGAATATGCAGAGCTAGAATTAACACTGATGAGCCATGGCTATAGCTAGTAATGCATGCAATCGTAATGCTGGGTGCTGCTGAAAGGGGAGGCAGTACATGTCCCCATCGCGACGCCAGGCCAGCCTTAACGGGATAGCATGTGTCACCAGATGCCGTGTTGGGCAAGCACGCGCACGCATCTCTGTTAATTCAGCATCCCCCCCTTTCTCGGCAATACACAAAACCCCCCTTACTTCCACTTCATGGGATTGCAAACAAAAGCATAACTCAGCAGGCTTCTAGAGCAAAAAAACTAGCAAGAGAAAAAATCTTTTCAATTTATCCAATTTCTGAGTAATCTAATTTGGGTTCCAGTGTGCATCTAAATAACCTCACAATATTTCTGTGCCAAACTTAATTATCATCACGCTTCGTACGCAGATAACAGAAAAACATTAGAATTAAAAAATGAATAAAACAACGGCTGCTAGCAATTATTAAACATATCTCTGGTTGATCAGATTAATTATAAAATGTGGGTCCTTTATGTATGTACGAGCAATCAGTGAGAATGAAATAATCGTTCATGGATTGCAGACAATTGAGATGCTAATTTTCACAAAGCCCCTTGGGTATTTTTCTTCGGTCAATCTGTATCATATCAAATGTTCATAGTCCTACATCTTATTGCAAACATAAATACACTGAAATTAAAGAAAATAATTTGTATGCTAATTTGGCTAATTAGACATGTGGAAAATTCAGCGAGCTTTTGCTCAGGGTGTAAATGACATGTTGTGCAGTAAAAAGAACTAATTATGTGATCAATTAATTGTCCTTTACTAATTCAATAATCATTCAATCACTCCTAATTAAATTCAATGAAATAATAATGGATTCATTGCAGGATTTTTGGACCGCTCTAATAAATTTGATCACCCCCTGATTTTAACACGTTGAAATGCCATTAACCCCCTGATTTCATGGTGCAAAATTTCACTTCGTGTGATTGAAGTTTTAGAGGAATTTCCGTTAAATATACAAGAACACAATTATTGTCTTAAACTCATCCTCAACAATTCAACACTCTAACATTAAGGTTTCATATTCTCTCTGTTAGAATAATGAAACATGTTCCATTATGGACTAATGAAACATGTTCCAGGTGGTACATTAAACAGACTATGAAGATGTGAATTTTCATATATTACATGTATATGGGTATACCATGTCATGGATAAATTATCAAACTTAACTAGCCTTTAACTGAAATGTTCAAATTCCCATTAATGTCACTCACCTGGAGATAATTGATTGGATAACGATGATCTTTATCAATAGGCCAAACGGTGAAATAATCATGGAGTATACAACGTTGATCATCGCCTGACAATCAGCTATTTAATTAGCCGTGTAATTAGGCCTGGATTTCATCAAGTACTCATGACAATCTCAGAAATCCTGAGATTGCATAATGTAAGAAGACACGAACTGATGCTATCTTTCAAGGTCTTACAACTGATAAAGAAAAACCTGCAGGTGCAAATCATGCCATTAACAGACTGTTCCCACCCATTATACCTATTGCAGACCTTCGGTCCTGGGTGTAGGGAGGGTTAAAGAGTGGGTGGATCTGAGGTGCCGCCCCCCCAGCTCTAATTGGGCTATAAAATTACAGGGCCCCACATAGGCCACCTTAGGTTCTTTGTGTTGGGGGAAATAGAATCTTTATTGACACCTTGAGAAAATTAGCTGCCTCTATTTCCTGTTTCTTGTATTCAGATGAGCCCCTGTTGTTGCTAAACTGCTACTCATGTGTTTACATTGATTCTGGATGTTAGTGCTATAGACCAGCACTTTCTCGTATTTTAATAAAATAATGAAATTAGTTTGGTCAAATTTAGTCAGCTTATATATGTATGTAGAATAACTGTCTTTCCATAATCCTGTAACATGTGGAAGTAGATGATTGACTGTCAGGAATGGATGTCATGAGAGTTGGCTGTTTTACTGGGATTTCATTCAGACAACCTCCATAATCTGGATTTGTTGAAATTTTGCTTTATGACATTAAGTCTCCAAAATATATGGCACAAATTTTCTATTGAATTTATCATACTGATATCTTCGAAGGCCAAGGATCAATCCCTTGTTATTAATTATGACCAGTGAGTGGGAGGCAATTCCTTCAGAAAATATCTGCTTTTATAATGGTTATTTTTAGAAAATAAAAGACTCAGGATTGAGCTATTTTTATGATTTGGAGCAGTTATATATTACTGCCATATGAAAGTAGATGTCTAGGCATATTACAGTTCTCAAGTTAGCCGTCTCATCTTGGAGCAATCTTCACTCCCATAAACCTGTTTACACCCAATATTGGAGGTATTTTTGAAGTACTTAAAGAATTAGCAAAAATAACAAGGTGTCCCGTAATCAAATTTAAAATTAAATCAGGACACAACATGATTAGGAACCGGTGTAGTGCTGCTCTATAGGCGGGCCCGGAGCAGGTCATGGCAGAAATGATGGAGCTCAGATGTACGCGGACTATACGCTGCCATTGGAGTGTGAAGACAGCGCATAATGAAGTTAGCCTCATTGAGCATTCTCTGTTCAGGTGGAGGGCAGAAGTGGAGGGGCCGAGGGCTGTACACAACACTCAATGTCACACTTAATACAACTACAATTCTATCCTTAATCAAATAGAATAACCCCCATCATAGCCCTCAGTTATTAAACAATAATAACACCTTAATCGCTGGGCTATTGTCCTGCCAATAAAGACACGTTAGCTTCATTAACATGTTGAACTGTTGAAATATTCTGTGACCTATGTGTAGACAAAACACAGGAAGGAAGCAATCAGAGATTGCTCAATTGTATGCCCCCCCTTCCGCTTTAATCCGACCCTGCCCCACCATTGTTCTGTTCTGTATTGGTCGGTAGAGGCCTTCATGATTATGAAAATTCTATTTCAGTCAATTTTTTTGCCATGCCTCGCATAATACATATTCAAAGTATCGATCAACAAGTGATGATACAATGTTTTGATGCAAGATGGTAGCCAGGGCTTTCGTTAAATCCGAAAATGAGACCTACATTCCTTGGGAGTATATTGTGGTGAAATTATGAAGCGATCAGTAAACTTTGAATTTTGCACCCAATTAACTCCTTTTGGGGCAATTTCATACTTCAGGACCTATGTGGTCTGCTTTGGAATGTAGAATGACATATATATATAGCCATTTTCACGGTCCAAATCGGTTATGGACTGAGATCCAGCCTGGACAAATAAATATATCCTATTCACTTAGGTTTGATAAACAAAGGATCATAACTCTTGAAAATATAACCGAAAGCAGAGAAACTTCATGCGCACAACTATGGGGCATTGACCACATATCATTCAAATTTCATACTTGTCCATGCAATATTAACCGAGATCCAGCCCGGACAAGTCCCAATTCACAAAGGTTTCAAGAAAAAAGGGCCATAACTCTTGAAAATATAAGCGAAACGCGGAGAAACTTCACACTGCCCAACTACAGAGCACTGACCACATATCCTGCAAATTTCTTAATTGTCCATACAATATTAAACGAGACCCAGCCTGCACAAGTCCCAATTCACAAAGATTTGAAGAAAAAAAGGGCCATAACTCTTGAAAATATATGCGAAAGGCGGAGAAACTTCACACTGCACAACTACAGGGCACTGACCACATATCCTGAAAATTTCATAATTGTCCATACAATATTAACCGAGATCCAGCCCGGACAAGTCCCAATTCACAAAGATTTGAAGAAAAAAGGGCCATAACTCTTGAAAATATACGCGAAACACGGAGAAACTTCATGCTGCACAACTACAGAGCACTGACCACATATGCTGCAAATTTCATAATTGTCCCTACAATATTAACCAAGATCCAGCCTGGACAAGTCCCAATTCACAGAGATTTCAGGAACGAAGGGCCATAACTCTTGAAAATATAAGCGAAACGGGGAGACACTTTACGCTGCACAACTGCGGAGCACTGACCACATATCATGCAAATTTCATACTTGTCCATACAATATTAACCAAGATCCAGCCCGGACAAGTCCCATTCACAGAGATTTCAGAAAAAGGGCCATAACTCTTGAAAATTATACCTACGCTGCACAACTACGAGGTACTGGCCACATTCCATGCAAGTTTCAATCCTGTCCATCAAATATTAACCGAGATATTGCGCGGACAAGAAACTCGGACGGACAGACGGTACGACAGACGGACAGATGGACAGACGGACGGACGGACGGACAAAGCGATCGCTATATGCCCCCCCTCTAATTAGAGGGGGGGGGGGGCATAATTACAGAGCAAGTGATTCCATTTCAGGGGAAAACCGTTCCACTCCTAATCGATGATAAAGTAATGTTATGACCCCAAAGAATGATAAACACTGCATGTTTGATTCTATATTTTGGTTCATTTGAAACCATCTTCATGAAAAAGAACATTGATGACTAATAGAACTGATAACTAAAATGCATTTCAGGTATAATACTACAAAATTTCAGCTGAGTATTAAAGTTGCACTTAAGTTGGTCTGGGAACAAATTATTTTTGCTGTGAGTTTGAATCTTGTATATTGTTGATGTCTGATGAATTTTTTCGATCTCAACAACTTCTTGTTTACAGGTTACTACATGTATGTGGTGGGTTGAGATCACCACAAAATTACCAATTCTAGCTGTGTAATCTTAAACAAAATTGTCTGCAAAGACAAACAGTCAGTGAAATTACAAACGTAATGCAGTGTGTAATTCAATTAGAATACAGGAATTTCTCTGGGTGTCAGTACAACAGATAATTTTATGCTAACATTAAACATTATTGGCCAATAAATGTTCCCCTTGAAAACGAGGAGCAAAAATACATAAAACCAGCCATTTTGAAAGCAATACAATGTTTAACTGGACTATAAAATTCTATTGTTTCTCTCCTATAACCATGGAGACAGAAGCAGGGAGCAGTAAATCCCTGGATGGCAGCTCAACCAGACTTGACATGATATTACAGCCTTGTCTTTGGACACCCTAATGATATTCTGTCCCAACTTTTATAATGACGACAATGACAAAACCCTATACCCCATGATCAGTCTATCATTATAATTGAGCGTCTGAGAAGGATAAAGGAACTCTTTTCATGTCTTGGTGCAATTTGTATGATATATACATTTTTTTCTGGAGTGGGACTTGCTAAAAAAATAAATAGATAAATAAAAAAAAATAAAAAAAAAAAATAATAAAAAACTTGAGCCAATAACATTGTTCAGGATATAATGTGTTGAAATTTTGGAAAGATATAGCAGTGTGATTTTAGCACCAGTTTGATAGTCATATGATCAGTTGGTTGAAACAGTATAATATCTTTAGCATTAAGTGAAACAAAGTTAAAATGTTTGAAAATGATATTATTACACAGAAGAGAATAATCCTTCAATGGCAGTTTTTATCAATTTCTGATAGGTATGAAAACTTACATTATAAACTAAATTGCCTTAACTGTAAAGAGAACTTTAAAGGGTGACTGCATGATTATTCTGCACCTCTTCTTTTGAAGATTGGCAATTAAATGTACACATGCATATATGATACTTGGTTGTTTTCATTTGCAGTTTGAAGTTATTTTTATCTTGATTCTTAAGGAGAATACCCAATATATCTATAAATTCTATATTACTGTACTCCAAAACAAATATCAGAAGGAAAATGAAAGCATAGAGAAATATAGTATCAGTAAAATATTTAGTAGGATATTCATTTTCAGTTTGTTTTCGTGATCTTTATTCCTTGAGCAAAACAGCTCATTTCAATCTGTTCTTCCCAGAGCGTGACGCCTTCTGAATACTAATAAAATGGGAAGAGGACATTACTGGCAAGAAAATCATAATATGGAAGAAAACTTTACAGTTGGAACCAGGAAAATAGGACATATGGTAATATCTCTAGTAATTCACACATATTAAACACACACTTTAGAAGCCAATTCTACAGCATATTCTGTCAATATTCAGCTCTGAGGGTTCTGAACTGTTCAGCTATTCTGTCAATATTCAGCTCTGAGGGTTCTGAACTGTTCAGCTATTCTGTCAATATTCAGCTCTGAGGGTTCTGAACTGTTCAGCTATTCTGTCAATATTCAGCTCTGACGGCTCAGAACTGTTCAGCTATTCTGTCAATATTCAGCTCTGAGGGTTCTGAACTGTTCAGCTATTCTGTCAATATTCAGCTCTGACGGCTCAGAACTGTTCAGCTATTCTGTCAATATTCAGCTCTGAGGGTTCTGAACTGTTCAGCTATTCTGTCAATATTCAGCTCTGAGGGTTCTGAACTGTTCAGCTATTCTGTCAATATTCAGCTCTGAGGGTTCTGAACTGTTCAGCTATTCTGTCAATATTCAGCTCTGACGGCTCAGAACTGTTCAGCTATTCTGTCAATATTCAGCTCTGAGGGTTCTGAACTGTTCAGCTATTCTGTCAATATTCAGCTCTGAGGGTTCTGAACTGTTCAGCTATTCTGTCAATATTCAGCTCTGATGAATTCAGCTCTGAGGGTTCTGAACTGTTCAGCTATTCTGTCAATATTCAGCTCTGAGGGTTCTGAACTGTTCAGCTATTCTGTCAATATTCAGCTCTGAGGGTTCAGAACTGTTCAGCTATTCTGTCAATATTCAGCTCTGAGGGTTCTGAACTGTTCAGCTATTCTGTCAATATTCAGCTCTGAGGGTTCTGAACTGTTCAGCTATTCTGTCAATATTCAGCTCTGAGGGTTCTGAACTGTTCAGCTATTCTGTCAATATTCAGCTCTGACGGCTCAGAACTGTTCAGCTATTCTGTCAATATTCAGCTCTGAGGGTTCTGAACTGTTCAGCTATTCTGTCAATATTCAGCTCTGAGGGTTCTGAACTGTTCAGCTATTCTGTCAATATTCAGCTCTGAGGGTTCTGAACTGTTCAGCTATTCTGTCAATATTCAGCTCTGACGGCTCAGAACTGTTCAGCTATTCTGTCAATATTCAGCTCTGAGGGTTCTGAACTGTTCAGCTATTCTGTCAATATTCAGCTCTGAGGGTTCTGAACTGTTCAGCTATTCTGTCAATATTCAGCTCTGAGGGTTCTGAACTGTTCAGCTATTCTGTCAATATTCAGCTCTGAGGGTTCTGAACTGTTCAGCTATTCTGTCAATATTCAGCTCTGAGGGTTCTGAACTGTTCAGCTATTCTGTCAATATTCAGCTCTGACGGCTCTGAACTGTTCAGCTATTCTGTCAATATTCAGCTCTGAGGGTTCTGAACTGTTCAGCTATTCTGTCAATATTCAGCTCTGAGGGTTCTGAACTGTTCAGCTATTCTGTCAATATTCAGCTCTGAGGGTTCTGAACTGTTCAGCTATTCTGTCAATATTCAGCTCTGAGGGTTCTGAACTGTTCAGCTATTCTGTCAATATTCAGCTCTGAGGGTTCTGAACTGTTCAGCTATTGTGCAAGATGATGGCAGAAGAAAATATCCATGAGATCATTTTTGAATGTAATTGAGTAAATAGCTAGTCTAAAAGTGTTTGGATTATTAGAGAGATTACCATACAAATTATGTATATGATACATGATAGGTTATTGGATTGTACAGTGTTGTATAGATGAGTCCTGAGTGCGAGGGCAGGGATGAGCTTATGAGACTTCCTGGAGCCCAGAACGAGTCCATACAACACTGTACAATTGTCCCTCATTATAACGCTGAAGTTGAGGGACAAATTACTGACCGCACTATAGTGAGTTTTCATTGCAACAATGTAGGCTACATATAGCACATATAAATTGGGGGACACAACATTGACCACGCTATACTGAGACCCACTTGATAATGAACTGTGTTATAGTGAGGGGCAAAGTGTATAATCTAATAACTTTATTTATTACACACTTTGAGAAAGGAATGAAGAATACATGTAAAAAGTTTGACTATTTCTACTTAAATTACACTGAATGTCATTCTGGTAGATTGCCAGCTCTCTGGTTATGCAGATGTTGTTTGAACATCTGTCATCTACAAATAACAACTGTCCAATATGAAGGCACAACTATCCAATAATACAAAACAAATTGGACAGTTGTGATTATACACAATATATTGGGAAAACCACACAGGTGTATAAATAAAAGCGAATGCCCCTTACATTATTTGACACAAGGTATCCGATGTGCTAGTCTTAAAGGAATTTGGGCTATACAGTTAGTTCAACAAGCCCTAAATGTTAACATTAAACACTATGAAAGGATTGATTAAAATTCAAACTTTTATGTCCAAATTTCAAAAGTTGCTCATGGAGTGAAATTCTCATTTGAATTTTTGGAAAAAATTGCTCGAAGTCATCACGAGTTGTTCAATATAAATGAAGCAGAGCACCCAAATCAGAGCCCAAGGAAGCATTTATAAATCAGTTTGCTTGAGTCACCTCAGTGATCATCCATTACTCTGTATACCACAGTGGCCAGGGGACTCAGTGACCAGTTGTTCGCTGAAAATCAATGATGTTATGTACGCTCAGGCTTGTTTGAATAGAGCCAGTTTGGAGGACTACCCAATTAGATTGTAGGCACTTCCCCAAAAACTGCAGGAAAAAAAGGCGCAACACCGTCACAGAGAAAGGAACCTGTGAGATTGCATGGAACGCTGACAACTGTATAAAGCCTGGCTGGATTTCCAAGTTTGCCGACAAACTATTGCCAGCCGTCACTGCAGGACAATGGTGGTCATGTTAAGAGCGACCAGAGACGCTCATGAATCCACCACGCCAGATTATAGGGATGACCTCGGTCAAATCTCTGTCTCACAATCACTTGGGAAAATGCATTTTTTTGTCTCTCTGTTTGCAAACAGGCTTCTTTATGGTTTCTTCAATTCCAGAAGGGTATACATCTCCTCGCAGTGTGGCTTTAAAAAATGAACGTGGATAGGGAACTCTAATTTCATCGCAGACAAACGCACAACTCTTTGGCTCAATTTCCTTCACATCAGTTTGGATTTCTATAGGCAATTGTCTGATTTAAAAACTTGTACCACTGTGAGATCTCAGTGCAAACTGCAACATGTTAAAATGGTTATTGAATGGAAAATTTGAAGAATTCAAATTCAGTAGAATTTGTTGGTATAACAATCGAAACTATTTTGTCGATTCAAAGAAAACACATTTATTATAGGATCAAACGTTGGTCTGCAATTTTATTTTAGGGCAGAAAACATTTGTGAAAATCTAATATACATGCCTGTATACACGTCCTCAAAAAAAAGAAGAAATATAGCCAGTGGTTGTGGCAGCTAGACAAGGCGCAATTCCTGAGTCCTTTGGATTGTTTAGGTGAGGGGCCCAGGTGCCTTGTTACTCCAGTGATTGGTTGTGTTCATCAGACTTCTGGGCTCCATGCCTTTCTACCATGCAGCCACAAACTGAACAACACAACAGCTGACGCTTCAAATCACACAGGCATACAAAAGCAGAAAATGAAAATTAGATGCAGACTGAGGGAGAAAAAAAAAGAGCATAAAACAGGCAGGAGAACAAAGGAATCTTTTATCACGCTTTGGTGGAACGGTTGCGAGTTACCTACATATCGGCCAATTACTGGCATGTCAGTCTTGGGACCGTGCCCTAAGGCCAGAACTAATAAAGCTGTAGATGGGAGATAGAGTTGAGATACTCTTGTAGACCAGGGTCCTTTCTTACACTGGAATGGATAATTAAGCTATTATATAAAAATCTCCATCTGTCTGGAGCTGAAGAACACTGGCAAAATGACTAGTGCTGTCAAGGTTGTTTTCAGCAGATGTTCATAGGCCTGGGGAAGACACAATGTGGATGAGATAATGGCATTGTGAGGGGCATGAATTCAGCTGGGCAGTTTGATGTGAGGGAGGGGAGGAAGGGAGAGAAGGGGGAAGGGTTTCATCTATAATTAGGCTGATTGACCTGCCTTAATTGTCTCTCCCTTTTAGTTTTCTGGATAACTGATACTTTGCTATATATACAGGTTTGTTAAGATAAAACAAATCATTCAAGAAGATTGATTTTACACTTGTATGTGTATGTCCAATAAAGAAGTGGAGACAATTTAGCGAGCAGCGAGAAAGGGATTAATTCAAATTTTCGAAAACCTATGGTCAACTTCTTTAGACGGGTTGTTTCCATTGTCACCTTGAAAAACAGGAGGTTTGGGATTCATCCCGTTTATTTATGAATTTCCCCCTTTAATTAGTACCTTGTCCCTTAAATCCTTTGCAACCAAGGAAAAACAGGTACTGGAGGATTTAACAAAATTGCTTCATGATGAAACAGCACTTTCATGTTAGAGCAGATTCCATACGGCTCACGTACCAAAAGTCATATTAAACACTGGGGTGCTGAATAAACAGTTACACTGTGTGAGAATATGACAGGAAAAACACTCTATACTGTGCACTGATTGTAGTCTCGGTCACATGATCTAACTAGTAACAAGCTGTTTACGGGGGACAATTACGGGTATTACTGGATCCAAATAGGGCAATCGGCACACATCTCCAACGTCATAGCGCCCCGCAGCTACCAATCTCTCAGCCATTGTCAACGTTAAAAACAACGGATGAATGCATATCCATAGCAACAGTGCATAGGCAACTGTTCCAAGCTTAGATAAACACTTGCCATTCCAATGCTCCGGCATGCTTAGTGCCCATGGTCTTTATGGAGGCAGAGTGGATATTGTATTTGTTTAACCAGTCCAGTTTAGGTCATTCAATAGAGCATGTGCCAAAGACCTGGTGATAATGAGGGTTCTAACATTCTCTTCATCTCGGCACATCCCTCCAGATCAAAACCACTCAGCGGCCAATCAGTGTCAACACAAACACAAATTAAACGCATACACAGGATATCATCGAAAACAGAGCAAAACTGAAAAGTCAAAGGGAATTTAGCAGCCATTGAACTCAAATGATGCAATCAATGATTGAAGACAATACATGACCATGTGGAGATACACATGATCAAGGGTTGATCTTATCAGAGGCAATTGCTAATTTATAGGAAAATTTTGTGGATTGCGGATAATCAAAAGAACAATTAGTTGCCAGATTGGAAGAAGACAAGAATGTGATGCCATCATTCTAATATCATTGTACATGTTGTAACTATTTTATCGCTTCTATTTTTTTGTTCATGAAATTTAATTTTAGAACTACATGTATGTATACTTGAAAATTAATGTTTAAGTTTTAAAGACTTTTTTGAATGCATATTATTAGAGGTTTGTTTCAAGAACACCTGTTTAGGCCTGAATATGTTCAGGGTTTATGTAGGAAAGAGTTTAAAACGTAAACATGTTGACACTGATCCTAAACATGTTGACACTGATTGGTTAGGAAATATGTGTAAATCCTAAATATATTGACGTGGACACATTTACAGATGTGTTCAAAACCTAAACATGTTTATGCCTAGAATTTGGAAATGCTTTTCGAATGATTTTTATATTCTTAACAAATAATTTGAAAGTATATCGACTTAAAAGCTTATGGGCTGGTGTTTTGTTGTTGTTTTTTTTTTGGAAAAGAATTATCACAATCTGATTATCGACTCGGAAAAGTTAGCGGACCATGACAACTGAAATGGATGCTGGATTTGATAATATACGTAATCCTTAAGGTCCAAGATGGAGCTGCTAATCAAGCTGCTGTGTCTTGCGATACATTTCAAGAGACCATGTACATGTAGCTAAGATAACCATGAAGACAACATTGGCAAGATCCATTTCAGCTTGAACCTCTGATTAGAGAAGCCTTTCAAAACAAGGATGGCTCCAGGCTCCTTGGTCTCTGTCAATCAACTGATCTACTCAAAATGTTATAACAGCTACATTGCAGTAAAGGATAGCTCACCATATCAACCTGGTACATGCTGTGTTATCACTAATGATTGATTCACATGTAGAGACCTGGCCATATAATCAGATATACAAGTAACATATCCTTGATGATTCATTCTCAATGGTTAAACTTGCTGTTGCAATATTAGACCCCATTTGCCTTACATACTTTGAAAGCTTGTAGATTTCATTTTTGCTTGGTTGACGTGTAATTTTACTTATGAATTTCCAAGTTTAATCATCTGCATGTATTTTGCTTGGATATTGTTCATATTCCTTTATTCATATTCAGTTTAAAACGGTTCTCAGTTTAATATAGATTCCAAATATCAAATAAAATTTCAACCTGATTTTTAATTATTTTTACTTTGGAATAACATCAATGGATTAGTATGTTTGGCAAAGCCATATACCAGGGCTCCCGACAGTAGAAAAGAGAAAGCGAGAGGGAAGAGCCTTCAAAATAGCGAGGGTGACATAGATCGGTTTTACCCATTATAGAAAATAGTAGCATGAACATTTTTGTTGTGCATGTATGTTGAATGAATGCAGCTTGACAGCCTCAGAAATCAGCCACATACATGTACATGAAAGTACAGAGATTAATTCAATATGATATAGAGTCTTGATCAGAAATATGGCTGGAGAGCTATAGAGCATATACATCGATCACCAACTACATATGTTTGTGGGTAGAAAGTGTAAATAATAGATGAACTGGGGCAGTCATAATGAGGGCATATAACCAGCTGAAGGACAGTCTCAAAACCAATATGGTATTGCCATCCTCAAAGCTTTCATGCTGATTGTGGCTGCACTGGAAAGGTTTCTGCCCAGGGTTACAACTTGATCAGTTTGTTCAACGAGTACGTGGTGAACCTTCTGGATGAAAATTCAAGACAACACTTTTGATGAGTGACAGAACCATGCAGCCAAGACGCCCGAGTCTCAAGAAAACAACCTGGTTATAATATTATATTAGTTCAATCTAAATGAACTCCTGAGATACCTGTACAACTTAACCACGTTGCATACATATAACATCCGAGGATATATAGTAGACTCTGGTCCTATTGCAGTGGTTTAAACTAAAAGGACGGCTGAAACTTGTCAACCTAGGTCCAGAGTCAAACCTTTTCAAATGTTAGAAAAACAGAAGAAAAACGGTAATTACAGATGGCAACATTGTGGGGTCCCAAATTCCAAAGAATACATGAGGAAATAGTCCTGTCATACCATTGATAGTTTGTGTACAGGTGCTGGCTCAAGTGGTTAGAGTGGAACAACCATGTTATGTTCTCAAATGTATTTACCTCGTTAGGATCATAGTCACCTCCAAGTACTTTTATGACTGGCCCACTTGAGGCGCTGGGACTGAGCAGACAAGATGACTGGTACTACGTTATCAACAACACATAAACACATAAAATAATGCACCACCCGACAGCTGGAATTGCTTTCCGAAGGTCAGCTTACTGAGAAAAATACATATTTCACGATTCAGAAATATGAATTTACTACAGTAAATCCTATGAGAGATTTGACAAAAATTGCCGCATACAGAAAGACAAGAAATATACGGGCTATAAGGCCATCCATCATCATTCTTTAATGTAAAGCTTGTACAGATGGCTTGATATCAGAATACCCAGAGCTCTCCGATGAGATTTATAGATTCTCCAGTTCAAAAAAACTCTATTGGTCAAATCAAATTTTCAAAAAGAAATCAAGCATTTCATTTGCTTGCTAATTGCTGTATTTCTATAATGTTTCAAAGTTTTAACCTCCAAAGACCAGCTTTAAACCTAAAATAAATGGAACTTAACTGACACTGATTTTTTGCTAACTGTTGGAAAGCTGTAAATTTGTAAAGAATTTAGGATTAATTACATATATAAAGATTATTCTTTGGAAATGGAACTTTATTGCGTGATTTGAATTAATTTACGAGAGAACTGGTAGTTTGATAACAAACACTCCTGTAATTTCATGCATTCAGATAAAATAAGGAACTATTACCTGTAATTACCTTGGTCAATTTGTAATAATTATCCCCAATTTCCTGAATTTTCTCCAAATTTTAATGCATAATCCTGCGCAGTCAAATGCTATGATAAAGCCCATAAACAAAGTCGGTGTTATTAAGCTGGATCCTATGTCGGCCTGGCCTTTGTCCATCACACATGCATTATTAATTCTTCAATATAGATAATGATCAATGCAAGAATATCCTCTGCAATTTTTTCTGGCAGTTATTATAAATATATCAATTTATTTTGATCTGACTGACAAACTACGTATTTCATTACTGAGTCAATGACAAGTTTAGGCATGTGAAAATAGATTAGTAGATGTATCGAAGAGTAATGAGTTAATTAACCAATTGATGACCATGTGGTCTTAGAGTGACTGACATTCCCTACATTAATGTGGTGAATTTCCAAGTAAGAGTCAGTTTGCAGTATAATATGTGACTGTTACCATGGTTACAATGTGATATATCGGTTTCCAGAATCTATGTGATACATGTTTCACGTTGTGGCAATGGGATATGAAAAAAACATGGTATTATAGCGACTATTATAATTAAATCACTATTCAACTCGGCGCTGTTTTGTGACTAGCCTCGCCATGATAATGATCTTTTTATAGATCACTTAATGAAATATTGTACTACATAGAATCTGACCTGGATAAAATAGGTCAAGGTCTGTCACATTCAGCACACCTTTGGACTAATGCCAGATGTATGTATAGTATTAATTTAGAAAGCCTAGCTATATTTCCTCATGTTATATCATACTAAACATATGACCTTGAAAAAATAGGTCAAGATCAGTCAACTGTGGTAGGCTTCCAGTACATCACCAGTTGCATATTTATGAATTTGGAGACCCTAGCTTTAATCCTTCAAAAAATATAGCAAATACTATAATTTGACCTTGATAAAATAGGTCAAGGTCAGTCATCTTCAGCACACCTCTGGATCATCTCCAGATGTGTATGTGGTATTAATTTGTAAAGCCTAGCTGTACATGTATTTCTTTATGTTATATCATAATTAACCATATATGACCTTGAAAACAATAGGTCAAGGTCAGTCATTTTTAATAGGCTTCTGACTTTTCACCAGATACATATGTGATATGAATTTAAAATACCTGATTCTAATGCTTCTTGAGATATTGTGTCCACAGACAAACGGACAGACAGACGATGATGAAATTTTTTTATATTTTTTGCTCTCTATTTTTGGTGAATCACTAAATTAGGCATGACATTAACTGTTGTGCTTAGAGCATTGAAAACCGATGTTCAGACATGTTCATGGAGATTTATCATCAATGAAGCATTATATTAAGTAAAAACCTACAAAATTTGCCTATGCATGTATCTGGGGATTTCAGTATTTTTTACAATTTGTTATCAGACTCCAAGCATAATATTTCTTGCTGCCCCAAATAGAAGGTGTGCCCAAATTAGGAAGATCTAGATCCATGCTCTACAGAATGTCTGTCCAACATGGTATATTTCCCCATCTACAAATAATGTCACTCTGCTCTTGGAATATTTAACCCGACCAGACCAGACCAGACCATACATATGCATTCCACGATCTGTTTCTATGGCCAATGTTTCAAACTGCGCAGGTAATTTTGTAATCCACACTGTAACCTTCGGGTAACCATGGCAACGTGTCTCCACTAATAAGCGGCACACAACGTGTAAGCTGATCAGACTGCCATCTGAGATGGGAATATTTCTAATTATTATTTCTCTCTGTCATCTGTCATCTGTTTTCATAGTTGATGGTACATGTAAACGCCGGGTTATTTGAACAATGGCAATAACCCACCAGCATTCCAACTCAGCAGGACTGCTGCAGTTCATATGGTGATTTTATTAGCTACCTCTTCCAAGAACTAGATTTCTCCCCAGGAAAACATTAACAGTTGTTATTAATATTTAATCTTGATGATTTTGTTTGAGCTATCGGATACAGGATGATTATTTTATATAACGAGAATTTCTCTTCTTTTTTTTTAACATCTATTCAGACTTCTGCATGTTTATTAACTGCTTCCATGTACTTCACGTTAACAATCCAATATTACCAATGTAGTATTTTTTTAGAGAAATGGAAATGTAAATATATCGGGCATACAAAAAACCTGTAGTCTCAAAAAGTTATCACATTTATCCACTCTATTGAGTAACGATGGAAAAGTTTTGATAAATTGCTCCATTTTACCATTATATGAAGTCCACTGATTTGATCCCTACTACATGTACCTGTATCAATGAACATAAATGAAACATAAAATTTGACGAAAAAAAACAAAAAATGGTACGAATATAATTTTTATTCTTGAAATATTTATTTTGATATCTAGACAACCAGCTACATGTACACTAAACCGAGGTTATACATGCTCAATGATACTGATATAAATTAATAGTCATTTGAATATAATCATCTTCACTCAACATTTCACCATGGACCTTCCTGTAAACTCTCTCATTGGCTGCATGTATTCCTTCACAAGCCAATGAAAGTTATGGATTGGTGTTTGAAATTTGAATTGACCAATGAAGCGGAAGATGCAATGTATCCCTTGATAGACTGGAGTTCAAAAAAAAAAAAATCCACTGAGCTGCTTGAAACCAACACTAAATACAACTAAGCATGGTCCCAAGTCTGGTTAGTTCCTGGAGGCCATAATTGTGACAGTCAGACCTGTGAAAAATGGGCTAAACAGGGATCAAGCTTAGTAAAGTCATCAATGCAAACATCAGGGCTCTTCATTCTGTCCACCTTTGTCTGGACTAAAACAAGCCATGGCTGGAGTAGGGCTAAGTGAGGAGGCTGGCCTGCCTCCTGGCAACTGGCCCAGCGGTAATTAGGGACAAAGGCTCAAGAGAACAGCCAGTTGGTCGAACTTCCTCATAAACCTGCTAATAAGGAGAAATATCAATGAACTCATGATGAATATTGATGGCTGGAGTCCTCTTGATCAAGCCATTTGATGATGACAGGATTTAGACCTCCCGAGGGTCAATGTTTTAGATGCTGGTACAAAAATCTTGGCAAGGCTTTGGTCAAAAGAATAACGTTTTATTATTATAAGCAAAGAGTAAATCCTATCCGAAGTTCATTACCGATGGTGACGAATTTCTGATACTACAACAAAAAAGATATAGATACAAAACGTGGTCTCCATGACACACTAGCTATTGAATGGTTCATGACGATGAACAGAAAGTTGCTAAGGCTCCATATTAAGGAGACATTATAGGTAGACCTGTATCAGTACATTGCTAATGCGAATACATGTTCAGGGTTAATACATTCTCATGGTATCAGATTGTTTACATGTATGTCCTTAGCAACAGTCAGATATACCCTCTGATTGCACTGTGGTTAAACCCATAGTGCACAGCTTTTGTGTGCATGGCTCTTGGCCTATCAACAACGTCCATTACTAAATGGAGTGGAAATAGCTCAGAATGTCACAGCTAAAAAATATACTGGATACATTACCCATGTCTTCCATATGTAGATACATGCTTCCTGTGTCAATCAAAGTTGCTGAAGAATGAATGATCTTGTGCACCATATATTTCACCCCAATGCAGTCAGAGGATTAACACTGACAGTTTAGGGGGTTAAAAAATCTGATATTGGGAGAATGTGTTTACGTTGTTACTTGAGAATTGGCGTATCAACCACTGGAGTAGCATTCTCTTTGACAAGGTGACAATAGGATGAGCATTTAGTGGTATAATTGAGTGACTGGTTCCAGTATCAGTGCATATTTGTTATATGTTTGATATGGTAATGTGTCCCAATTTCCTCTTTTCAAACCACTTTTGGAGCCGATTGCAAAACAAGTTCTGCCTAAATTCATTTTGAATTGTTTACAACTGTTCGCAACACTGAAGTTACGACATGGTGAAAACGTGCAACTCTCCATATCTCATGTGGTGAATAGCTATATCATATGACCTATGGTAGGGCCAGACTGCCAAGGAAGTGATGAAAAAGCATTCTGGTTGTTCGTAATTACGCTAAATTAAGTTAAATGAAGAGTACACATGGGCCAAATTCAGTAATACAGGATCATACATTCTGATAGCTCTGACTGGCATTCTGGCCCTACCAAAACCTCTGTGTATAGACTAAATCTATCTTCCCACACCAAAGAGCTCCAAAGTCTTTGGCCCTGCACTGCGTGTTGGGTTGCTCTACAAGATATTGACAAGAGGAAATGTAATTCAGTCAAAATTTGGAAGGTGATTTTGCATCCATGGATTGAGGTTGCTGGTATTTTTTATCCCATAGTTCCAAATTGCTTGCTAAGATGTCTTATGACAGTTCCTCGAGTGATGCTGACATGTATGATTTCAGGTTGCCTGTAAGTATCAATAGTGCCTGAGTGAGGTCTGCAAATTGCTGGCAACATTTGTGTCCATCGACTTCATGCAGTGACCGTGATCTTTGTGAAGGACAGAAGCTGCCATTGTATGCAATCAAACTGATGGTAATTTTCATCTCGGAATTATCTGTACCCCAGTTCTATGCCTGACAAGACATGTGGGGTCAACTTGGTGGAAGAATTGACCTTCCTCAATGGTCAGCTCCTGAATGCTTTTTCTGCGAGAGCAGAGCTTCTGACCCAAGAGGGTTCCTTCTGGCATCCATAAATATAGGCTTCAAGTAGTTTGGAATCCTTTATCGGTCTGAGTTGACATATTATGGAGATACCAACCCAGAGGAGCTGTTCCCCAAGCATGTACACATTAATAGCTGGAATTCCTCGACATCTCGTTCAATATGTCATACATATGGATCAGTACAGACGATACATGCCTAACAATACCCTGGTATGATTCAGCTATAGTAACCCAATATTTATATATGCTGCATTTAATTCAATGTATCATCAGCACTGCATGTTGAATTCATCTGCAACTGCCGGTATTATTGATGCACTGACGCAACATGAGGGAGAGGAAAATGTTTTTTTTTGCTTCTAATTATCATTTGATTGAACACTCCGAAAAACAGTCCAAAAATATGTTCTAATAAATCTGAATATAAATTGAACACTGATTCCAATATCATTCAATCATGAATTTCAAGTGAAATTTTCACCATATGATCCACTACATAATGATCACTCTTTAGAGAAAATGAAGAGATGCCGTTATCCAACACAAAACATTTGATTGGTCAATTCAAAGTTTCAAAAATAAATCATTTAGTTTCATTGGCTGTGGGAATGGGAGATTTTCTGTAAAGGTCCAATTGATCTGCTCGTGATTGTATTATTAGAGCATTTACCCTAGTAATTCACTATACTTAATATTATATAATATTGCAAACAGTGATATATTGAGAGCAGAAATAGATTATGAGTGTTATAGATTTCCTATATTATCTCTGGATGGTTAATGAACATCTGCAGCGAGTGTTTGAACCAATTTTCAATTTCGGGGCCCAACACTCCCGATCATCCATGCTGATAGCTGGTATACCTTTCAACCAAATTCAAGCAAATCTCTCGGCAGCATGTCCCTGAACAATAGTTCATAGAAAAGCATTGCTCATTTTCATCATCACGGCAAAGAGGTGAGAGGAATCCAATAATTTTCAATCTTCAAACCACGGTGATTAAATCTAGGGTGAAAATATTGCATTATCAAGGTAATCCGATAGCATAACTCTCGTCCATGCACTATAAAGCTGCTCATTTGTCTGCGCGAACTGCCAAATGCATCGTGAACGAATTGCAGTCCTGCTGCAACTGCGCTATATGTTACTGCATTTAGGTGCCAACTTTAATTAGGGTAATCTAATTACATTAATTACTTCCATTCTCTGAGAAAATGCAATCAAGTGAAGTCTTTCCCCAGCGAGTGAAGAAACAATGACATCAGTCAGGAAAATTCCCTAAGTTGTCTCTTGAAGTCTTTGTGCTGGTCATTGCCTTTCCTGAGTCTGTTGTCAGAGCAATTTTCACAGTGATACATCTTGTCTACCCAAGATTAAAGCTCTCTGCTGAGGAGACTGGATGGAAATCAATTCAATGGCATACGGTTTGGGCTCCTGCTAGCACCGATACAGGCTGACCATCTTGTGCACAACGATCGCTAGTCAATATCACCTGCCACATCTCATGATATCATGTCCATCACTTCACATCTCATTGCTCAACCATTCTCACTTTCACTTATCAAGCCATTTTCTCGCCATCTCCGATATCTTGGTGAGCTATCACAGGCCAGAGCTGTAAGTCTTCTGCCAGCCGACCGGCTGACTTCAGCGTAGGGAGAGAAGACAGGATGATATTACCTATTATATCTCCCCTGGTCGGTGTTGGCCATACCATGATGATTAAACAGGTGAATTCTAGCTATTCCGTGATCATGTTATGGCAATATGATAGAGGAAGCCTGTTAACGTCAGTATGGTCGACTTGACAATAGCTTCGTCAGCGGAGTATCGCTGTACCTCTTACACAACTCTAAACTGAAGTGACAGCCATGCAGGAAATGACAAACTGAATGTAGTGAGGATATTGAATAGAAGCTAGTTTATGAGGAAACTTATCAATTTGATCGCATTCATGTATCGGTACAAATAAACATATCAAGTTTGATGGGTCATAAATAACATTATCAGCCTTAATAAACCTCAGCTCTTTCATGGTGTTTCAGTACAGCTCATTCATAGGTGATTCATAATAATGTATGTTTTTCAGGTAACGAGTTCCCTCCAGTTTTTTAAAATTTATTTTATTTTTTTTGCTTTTTCAACATATATTGTAGGCAACCAGGAAGATTTGACTTGTTTTGTACTGATTGATCCATATATAGCTGGATTTACTTGTATGTGAAGCATTCATTTAACACCTCAGAAAAGTTAATTGTTCTGGGTAGGAAAGAGATACAGAAAAAGTTACTGGAAAAAAAAAAAAAATTAAAAATAAAATAAAATAAAGCCGTCTCCAAAATTTACCATTTTCTTTTTTGGTTCGGCAGGTCCCGTAACACAAACATTTTTATGGGTGGCCTAGTGTATCCCTCTTTCATGTTTGCAGTTGATCATTCTCCTGGTTTCTGTAGTGTTTAGAGTCATTCACCAATATCATTCTCCAATATATATCCATTTTTCTGGGGAGTGATAGTGATGAAGAGTGAGAGTGATCACTCTTCTCAGAAGCTGAGGATATTATATACAGATCTTGAACAAGTTTGGTACATTGAACTTCTTGAGATTTTTTAACATTGACAGCTTTGTACTTTATATGATAAATTATTTCTAATAAGTTTAAAATAATTGCTCACTATCTGAATTATAATCAAGTAATTTTCTTATATGAATGTTAAGAGACAGAAGCAAGAATGAACTTGTTAAAATCCATTGTCAACTGTTTCAAGATTCTTCTGCGTAAAATACAATATTCCTGAATATACACATACAGTCAGTTGGCCTTCGCAATTAAAGGCTATATAGCAGATGTCATGTGTCACATATAATTTGAATGATTTCATTACTTCAGTGTTAGTTTGGCAACATCCAGTGAAAAGATTGTTTCGTACATTTTAATTTCCCCGAACTCCAGCCATATTTTGGTTGGAATCCCCCGAGAGCAAATTCTCTGAATTTAACTGTCCATTCCAGTTAAGCTGTTGGCTGCAGCGGGGACTCATACATGTATGCTGTCACTTTGGATAAGATCAGTTAAAGTTGACAAATATATAGTTACAAACCATATCAAACCTTATGTCTATTTATTTGTGTCACTTTGGTTTACTGTTAAAGCTGAGGTTGAAGTGCAGAAACAGCATGTGAATGCTTTAGTACTGGAGATTGAGTTATGATCACTGTCACATACCATCACAGCTTGACGAGCAGTCCGTCATGGTCTCCGCCAGAACTTCTAGCATGCTCTGAACATATGTTATCCTTGCCACCATTGTCCATCAAACAATGCAGCGATAAAGGGGGGATTTAGTCAGGTGGAGTGTGTTCAACCAACAGGATTAGTGGACAAAAAGTACAAAATGGCTGCTTGGATAGCTCTAATCTCTGGTTATGGTAAATTGGATCGGATGGCTCCATTCTCATTTTGTTTCCGGTTTCTCGGAACTGAAAAATTTGTCTGCTGATGGCAGCCCTCCATTGTTCTATGGCACTTAGTAAGGATTGAGCATATGTACCGGGACATCTCCTGTCATCTCGCTGAGGGAACTTCCCCCGTGCTGTCATCAATAGACAGTTGCCATGGTTGCATTTCTTGGCATTAATAATTCAAACAAGCCTGGCTTCCCGTCTTTGTGAGTGTATTTGACCAGTTGGTCATCACACACGGCGATCTCTCTGTGAAGATCACAGCCAAAACTAAACCCTCCTTAGGATGATCAAACTTGTCCGCCCTATTGATGCACCATGAAAAGAGGAAAAGTTTTAAGGAGGCCATTGGCGATCCCATCGGTAAGATCTAATACCCCTGCACGGAGAAGCAGCTGCCTCTTGTCGGTCTATAGCTGAAAATGCAAATGGAAGTTTTAATTTTGATCAAATATTTACTGTGCTGATCGATTAATGATGCAAGTATGGCAACCTCTGAGCAAACAGTTGAAATGCTGGCTGGGGGCATTGTCTGGTGGGCACAAAGGGCCCACACCGGAGATTCCCCAGGATTCTCTTGAATGGAGGATGGTCGGAAAATTGCTTCGCTTAATAGGAATCAATTTCACTGTTACATAATTGACACATTTGAACTGGGCTCAAAACTAAACACTGGGAATTTGCGTTGCGTCTTCTGCCAGGTGCCAAGAGTCGTCCAGATTGGCCGAGATGGGATGCGCATTGTTTCACCCGGGTCCCAAGTGATGACCCTGCTTCGGTTATCGCCATTGTCCGCAAAATGAAATATCCTGCAGAGAAATAATGTGGAGATGGATAATAAACACAATTCCCAGGCCTCTTTGTGGACATTTTGAAAACGCAGTCCCGCTGAGCAAAGGCTCTTATCTTGAGCCCGCTCTTTGACGGCACGCTCACACCCCCTATCCCATTCCAAGTCCATCAGGATAATCAGTCCAAGATTTAAATAGCATTATTGCGCATCTTTTGTCATCGGCCACTCGAGAAATGAAAATATTCGCCAGTGGATCTGACTGTGAGTGTAGTCAAATATTATCCCTGGCTCCTGGTTCCACTAGGAGATGTTGGCACACAGTCATTGATACAGTAACCAGTTCTGTTTGGTCAACAGAGCAGAGTCAATTAAACTTACAAACTTTGGGGAATGAGCTAGCTGCTCTCAGTCCAGCTGGATATGGTTGCTGATATAATAGGTGTGGCGGTCGACCCTCGTACTGTGTGGACAGTGGAAACATGGGGACACAGTATCATGGTAAATCTAAGAGCCTTCTATAGAGACAGAGTCAATATAATGATTGTACGCTGTTCTATAGCCAGCCCATTATCGACATTGATTTTACTATTTTTTTTTTTCGGTGGTAAGCGGAATATTACTCCGTTTGATGGGAGAAACAACACCTTGGATTGATCAGAATTATACGGTGCTGTATAATGAGCTAACTAGTCCATCAATTTACAATGATAATACATGAACGTGATGAATCATCGCAGAGTTCCATGTA
The DNA here is from genome assembly GCA_036873755.1 of Hanleya hanleyi. Taxonomy (NCBI): domain Eukaryota; kingdom Metazoa; phylum Mollusca; class Polyplacophora; order Lepidopleurida; family Hanleyidae; genus Hanleya; species Hanleya hanleyi. The sequence continues at coordinate 69,162 of JAVTVY010038931.1, read as the reverse complement.
GATATTAGCCAGATCATATATGCATAATGACTTCTTCACGTGCAGCTCTACAATTAAATGCCCCTTTTGTATGTTTTTATAAGGTATCTTTTCTTTCATCTCTTGGGATACAAACATATTCTGTATTGGAATTTGTGAGAATTAGTCTTTACCAAAATTATCGCCTTCTAGATTTCGCCAGCTCATTTAACAAATCATCCAAATTGCTGTATACATTAGTTTCTTTGAAGTTTTAATAATATTTGTCACTTCACAAATGAAAGGATCCAAGGGTGAAGTATAAAAAATAAATGCAAACACTTCTAAATAAACAAACCTTCACATCAATATAGCCAATTGTATGACACATTGGAAAAAAGTCAAGTAAATATATCACCTATGAACCATATTTTCTCTCAAGTCTGCAGAAGAGCATGGGGGAAGTAATAAACTATTAACCCTATGAAGCTTCGTCTAGTAACCTGATCTGACCTCTAATTGACTGGAACATTACAGCTCCATCACAGCATTATGAAGAAAACATGAAAACAGGCTATTCATCATGTTTCAACATGGTGGCTGGGTAATTTACGACAAACAAAATCAGCAGAGTTCAGGTTGACAGGTTGCGCGAAGCTGTAAGACCGAGAGGTCTTGGTAAAATCAACTTCCAAGACAAGAGAAACAGCATCCCTAAGGCGTGTAAGCCATATAGTCTGCAATTACCAGTTTTACATGAAATCAGTGAAAGTTGAGAGGAAGTGAGACTGGTAGAATTTCCGTGGGTGTCCATGGCAACAAGGTAGATTGATAGGGTGGAAGACAGAGGCAATGTCATTCTTGGTGACTTTACCAACACAGACATCTGACCAGTCCACTATTATCACATCTGACCGACACCACCAACTGGGGACAGGGCAATTTACATCACATGGGTACATGACCAGTAATCAGCTCAGGTTATCAGGTCATGTGACATGATACCTGTGACAAATATATGAACATGCAAGTAAAACTATTCGATCAGAAGTTGAAGTGAATTCATTGCCTGCTTTGGCAACATGTCACAATGTCTGGGCATGTAACTGTTCCCCTGTTGTAATCTACTGGCAATTAATCGCTGGAATTATCAATTAAAAACTATAAATACGAGACTAATGTGAGAATATCAGGGACTACGATAAGGCTGTCAGATTCCACCCGTTTCACATCTCCGTGCTGCTTTCTTACTTCCTGTTACAGGAGCCTAGTCACCTCAGCCAATCAATCTCCCCAGCCATGCCAGCGCTCACGGAGAGAAAACAAAAGCCTGCTAGAACGTACATGGATGATGTGATACATTAATGCCATATTACCGACATTGAGCGCAAGTCGCTGGCAAGTTAAGCACCGATCCCACACAATGGCAACTGGCCAGGACACAAACACATGATTTAGTCGCCACTGTTTATACACATGTTGACAGTTTGCCCATATCAATAATGACCATGAACCCTTGCCGCCATTTTGAGTAAATTAATAAAGAATTTGTCAGTCCGTAGAGGAGATTATTTCTGCATCAACAGTCGGGCCACCTAATAGCTTCCGCAGTATGTAAACATAGCTGAAATCATTTCGCATTTCAGCTGTCAACGTTATAGTCAGAAGCTACTATAAATCATTTTTTCATTCCAAACTGATTCAATCAGCATAAAGCATAGGTAATCTAAAGGCAATAATAACTGAACCTAAAAATAACACAATTAGTAGAAATTAAGACAATCCATTGATTAGCTTAAGAGTTTTCTCCTTGGATGGTGAAAAAGCGCATTACATGTAATTAACAGCAGCTTTATTCATCTATATAGTTGCATATATGAAAAATTCTGTCAGAAGATAGAAATTAAACATAATCAAATGATAAAATCTATGCTTCAGCAATGAATGTCATATATATAACCTCTTATGGACACGGGTAATAAAATGCCAGCTTATCACCAGTGTATCTTAATGGCCATATATCTGATAGATTCACCTCATGAGACTGATAAGCTAATAGGTCTTACCCATCATAAACCAAACCTTCATAGTTTATCAGTGTGAATGATGGTTCAGTCTATCCCCATCAGACAGGGGAATTACATGGATGCTAACATCTCATTGGCATCTACATGCATATTTATGTAATATTCCACATGAGAAAAAAAAGTATACTGCTGGCATCATCAGTCTGTTGACTAATATCTATGTCAAAAATTACCTTGTCCATATTTCACATTTTGTTGGTACCTATATGTGTACCAGTGCATTCAACCCTGTTTAATTGCCTGCTACTTTTATATTGCAACATTGAATGTGAAAGGAAAAATTTACAGCAGTACCAAGGTAGACTGGATGAATGGATAGGTATATGCAACATTGTGCCAATGAATTTGATTGGTCGAAAGTTCTTTTATGTGCCAATGAATTTGATTGGCCGAATGTTCTTCTAATTATCTCCATAAACCAATGAAATTACAGAATTTAGTTTTACAACTTTGAATTGACCAATCAAGTGTTCCAAAATGATTAGAAAATGGGTAACATTTGGTAATCTTGGTAACCAGTGCTTCAGAGTTAAATTATATACATGGTTATGCAAATTATGTCTTCTAAAACTAAAATTGGGAAAACTCCAGGAGAACAGGGTTTACCATTCCCTGAATGGGGACCAGGTAAGAAATTCAGACAACAGCTTGATTAATTTTCATTCATATGAAAACCATACTTGATGCATCTTAGCTTTGGTGATTGGCAATAACCATACACTGCACCCTGGCATACTCTGGCTGTGAGTTCCTGTAGGACCCCAAAGGGATTTCTTCAAAACTATAGCAGATAAGTCATATGGCAGTTCTCGATTATATTCACTTCCCAGCAGGTGTAGACTCTCTCGTTAATGGCTAGCTGGGTCATATCGGTAACCCATCAACCTCTTACTGCATTTGATAACTTTGGTCTGGCTATTGAGAAGAAATATACTGAAACCATCTCTTAATTGGGCATTTTATCCACAGGCCAATCTGCTGTTCTCCTTGGCTCACAGGGCAGAAGTAAGGGTGTCTGCCAATTACACACCATTTATACCCTTACACTTTGACAGGGGAACACACTCCAATTTCACCGATATGTATAGCCGACGAATTATCAGTGGTCTATTTGCCCTGTTCTCAGTTTATCATTGGGATGCATCAGTCATGTGACTATATGATTTCTGGCACCCCAGAGAATCCATTACTGTATCACTATTATACAGATAACAAACCCTTACGCTGGTCCCCTACGTCATTGATGGTCGGGAACAGATTTATGATCAGCGATATCCTCTAAACTTCACTCATTTCTAAGCAAAACCTGTCCCGTTTATGGCCAAAATGTTTCCCATTTATGGCTCCCAGGATGGGAATAATGGAGAATTCTGGTTGTGCAGTTCGCAACTCTGGTAATAGAGAGGTCAATTGGTGTCCACTGCCCTTGTAGCGGCCTAGACTATACACATGTAATAATCACCACATGAAAGCAAGCTGGCCCCTAATGAGGTTGATGCATTTGAGGATGTGTAGGAACATTTATTTTTTATGTTACCTCGAGAATAAAAAAATCCAAAACATTTTGAGGTATCATGCATGCTAGAACTCAAGTTTGTCAATTTGATCAGCATCGGTAACAGTTCTGCTTAGATTCACTCTCATGTTTTCTTTTCATTCACTGGCAACTGGAGTTGCAAATCACTTTCTCCCGATGCCAGCTTCCTGATCGAAGTGGAGGCTTCCATTCATCTGGAGGGTGTTTACGTTGCCATTGTCATCTCTACACAGTTTTTCATGTGGCCAATGAAGCAAATCACCACCATCAATCTCCCCTCTCCCCTCATCTCAAAGATAGATATATGGTACTACTGATGCCAAAACAAACATTAAAGCTGAAAAAGATTGCTTCCTTCCAGGCTGAAGATTGGAGATTTATGACATGGTAAATATCCAGATTGCTTCGATTTCGATTCTTATCGCAACAATGTACATTTACTGAGGAGTGAATTTTCTCCAGCAGGGACAAGATTTTCTTCAACGCTGTATCAATTAATACCCTGAGCAATGAAGAATTCCCACAACCCCTCCAGCTAATCAAAGAAATCATATACCCATCTCGGGTTTGTCTAATATTTAATCTCTGTGAAATGCAGTACAACCTATTGTCCGGCATGGCGTAAAATTGGCAGAAACCATGGAAGGAATGCAAAGAAACTGCGGGCAATACCGAGAGGCCGAGTCAACACTGGCCATGTCTAATTGGTCCTGTGGCTTGCGAGTCCTCTGCAGCAGGGGCAAACTTGACCTTTACATTGATAACTGGGATCCGTGTAAACCTGTACACTGTACACCCCACATTCCCTCGATTTCTGTAATGGAAGGCCAACAATGGTGAGCCATTAGGGAGAAAGGTGCACGATTCTATCTAATCCAACGTAGTATCACTGTGTTCATTCAATCCTCTGGCAATCGTCTAACTCAATCAGTCCTATTCCTGAACACTGTAATCACCAACAGTGATTGGCGACACCAGCAAACCAATACAGCTATATACCTTTAATTGTTTCTGATATGGTCTCGATCAGGGAGGTGGCAGCTTGTATTTCAGGACCTTTGGAACGGAAGGTGTTTAAACTTGCATAGTATTTGTATCAGTGCGACACAATGTAAATGTACGTCACAATTCCTTTAACAAAATATGGTATGAATGAAATGTTCTTCAACAGATAATCTTGCTATACCACACCTGTAAATTGGTATTATCCAAGAACAGAATATTTCAGGACATTATGATCATGTCATAATCTTAGTTTCTGTTCTGAAAACCCTTATAGTTGTTTAAGTGTAACAGAGTACATGTCAATGAGAAATTTGATGATCAATCAAAATCATCAGTTTTTGTCATGTCTAAGCTAGGTTATCAAAAAAACATAAAAAACAAATGTTGGCCCATTTGTGATAATGTTGGACTGCCAAAACTTTCTATGAATATTATATCACAGACTATTGAGTCAGGCATATTTGAGCTAAATCTCAATTATATCTGTTGAATCTGTCAAAGCTCTATTACTGCACTGGGAATAAAGATGCAGACAAATTTAGGCATATGTGGGACTATGAAACTGAAATTAACCGAGGTAGTGAATAAGACAAACAAAAGCTTTGATCTATCATCCTCTCAACTAAAATTGGCATCATCTGTCTGTAGCTGCCTGGAATATATTTTTTTGGCCAGCAACAAAATTCACTTTGTCCTGAACTGGGTAACATTTATTTGGATTCATTATATTTGGGAGATACAAACTGCCTGCTGTCGACTTACCGTGGTATTAGTGTTGCATTTTTACATGTACACTGCAACTTGTGACTCATCCGTTTGCATTTGGGGATTTCGCCAGAGTTAAACCTCATGAATCGTCGGTTCAATACCATTTGTCAAAGGAAAACCATCTATGTAACAGTTGTGAGATCGGTATCAGCACAAGTTTGGCGGAAACTGATCCCGCTCGTGGTTTTTATATGCACATTGCGGTGTCAAATACAGGAAATAATCTCAATCAACCTCCCTTGCTCAAATCTTAACTTTTACCCAGAGCTTAACGCATAAACAAGCTTTTCTTAAAATCAGAAGATATTTTTTCTCATTTCGACTGGCAAAACTACTGATGCAAAAAAGTGCGTTTATCAGGAAATGGTTAGTTTGTGACAGGAGGTGATAGTTCACTTACATTTGGTACATCGGCCATTTTTTCTGCATCACTTTATATTTTTTGCCCTTTGGGTCATAGTAAAGTATGCATGGCCGGCCAATAATAACACGCCAGAATTCAATTGCTCTAACAGGTTGCTCGCGGAAATGCCAGTCTATATGCTGGGGATTGATCCATTCAGACAGGTCTATATAATGCAATTTTACAGAGCTTTCTTATCTCGCCTCAGCATGGTTGGAGGCTGATTGATGAAATCTGTGTAATTTTTATTCAGCCCCTAGCTGATCGAGATTCTGGTCATGTTTGGTGCCGTACTCAGGGCTGTGTGTGTCCAAACAGTGCTATTTTATCTCTATGGACATCTCTGTATTATATAGACATATGCATATGCTTTATGCTCCAAGAACCATATTTCATTTTCGTTTGGGATTTAGCATATATACCCAAATCAATACGACATCATATAGAAGTTGCGCTTAATCACCACTGGTTTTGGTCGCTGGACATGGAAACATGCAATGCTTTTACAGGATATAATCTGAGCTGAAGAATTTAAGCCGAAATATTGATTGGCAAATCTTGGGTTCAAATGTATAACGACACCTTTATCTCCTCACACTGTTATTAACAGCTAGTATTTCACTTGGCAGTAATTGCTTTATTTCACTCTGATGATGAAAATGAAATTTGGCTGCACGTAGATGTGCTAGTCTTTACTATGCAATTGTAATTATGTGCGGTACGACCAAAATTGGGGCCACGATGGGTGAGTTTTCCATGGTCAAATTGGCTCGTACAATTTAATATTCACGGCTTCTTCCCCATCCCACGCTGACCTACTGGGGCAATTCTAGCAGGTACTATGTGCTCGGTACAATGATAATTTTAATGTCCGCTGAAAGTTAATTTCTGAAGATTCGGCAAACCCCCACAGGAACGGAGAAATTTGCTTCCAATTAATGAAATTGAGGTACATGTAGCTGCCATTATGTTGATCACAGTATAGCCCTGGTGCGCTGGAATGTCGAGAAAGCTCAAATTAAATAAATCCGGTAGTGAAGCCAACCCAAGTCTTTAGCACACTGCAAATACAAGCAAAAAAATACCCCCAAATTCTCTGCCAATAATGTTGGCATCCAACCACTCAACAACGACAACATTTGTTTTTTTCGGGAGGGGTTGCTGAATTACAGAGCTATGACTAGAGCTTACCCAATCCAATTACATTAACTGTCTCCCCTATATACACTTTATCATATTTATCCGAGCCCAGTTTTTTCAATGCATTTCCATTTGGCTGTTGTCTTCTGGCAAACACACATGTAATTTCTTTGACCAACTTAGTCTTGGACCATCATGAATATGGGAAATCCATGTTTTCACCCAGTGATGGATGACCCTTTAAAGCTATATTTATGGAAAAAGGGCTACTGAGTTCAAGATCTTTTATTGTGCCGTAACATAGGGAAAACAAATCATTCACGTAGTAATAGGTCTTTTATGTCTAACCACCAGTCCAAGAGTCTTTGACTCCCGCTGATCAAATGGTTAACGGCAAGACACTAGTGCCATAAAAAAGGCACGTTTAAAAGGAGCGGATGAACAGCTCAGGAGGTCGGGTAGATGGTTAAGGAAGTCCCGCTCTGTCTGGGAAATTACTCCATGACATCGTCCTTCTATTTTCAGATCAGTTGTCATTTTGTAAAGGTTGCATGTACCAGTTGCATAGCTCGAGAAGCCATATTGGTATGAGGTATCAAGGTGGTAAGATCAATCCGACAGCCCAAATTAATCTGCTCCCCACACACACTGAACGAGCCATTCATCGGTAAATCTCGCAATGACGATGCCAACTGCCAGCCATCTCGTTTCACACAGATTAAACTTCCGCTTGACAATAGAATGGTTAATAAAATACGAGACATATAGCTCAGCAGTAGATGTAATTAGTAGCTTCTAAAGGCTTCTCGTTGGTCGAGGTCACATAATTCCATATATGGTCATAGCATCAAGGACTGTAAAAATGTTAATTCAAGTGTTTATGAATTGATAAGATTGTGGAAATGTTTAAGTGCCTATCTTTACTTCACAAACGAATTAGCTGGGGAGTCGTCAATGGTTTCATTTTCTGGGATGTACCATTGAAGAACCTTTAGATGTGAACAGATGAACACAATACAAAATGTTAAGATTATTAACATTCAATGGTAAACTGCAGAACGTGTAAATCTTGTCATTTCTGATAACCATTTAGGGATTCAGAGTCCATTCATCACATGTTATACGTCCCTGTAAATTATTGGCAACGTACTGTACAGAACTTCTTTGAGATACAATTAATTTGTGATCGTTAGTCGGTAAACCTGGAGATATTGAAACAAATACATGTACTGGGTATGTGTTTGCATGACCATAATACAATACCTAAAGTCTGTGTACACATGTCATTGAAGGCAACTATGAATGTAGATGCCAAATATTGTTGCCAAGGAACATCAATAACCAGTGGGTGTATATGCCATTATCTGCCTTTAGTACGGTTCACCCTTGAATTACCAGGAATTTCACCTGTGAGAAATCCTTTGACAGGTGGGTACCAAGGGAGTTTATACTGTCGGATTTCAAACACTATATACCAACGTAAGTGAACAGAACAAAAACACATCATCGAGGAAGTTCAGCAAGCAGCTTGTCTGACATCATTGAGCGAAAGGCTTCATATGAGCGAAGTTGAGAGAGTATATGTGCCAGCTGTCTGGTGGTATTAACAGATGCAGTGGGAACGAGACATTAGCACCACTGACAGGGATAACACAGGGGTGATGGCAAAACATTCCACCCACCAGATACTAGATACAGGAAACAACCCAAATTGAAGCCATGTACTAACAACCTCTATATCAGCCTGTCGAACTATAGATCTGTTTGAGGCATGAACAAAAATGTTGGTGATCCCGAAACACCGCCTGTCACTTTAATCAAAGACAGCGGAACTGCCCATCTGCCATTTACTGCTGCACGATTGTGTTACACGTACGTGTAGAAAAAATTGAGTCAAGACATTTCTTACTAGCCTCCAGTATTCCTGGTATGTATTGGAGACAAGATCAATATTATGCCAACTGTCTGATGTGTTAATAGTATATCTTAAAACTACATGAAAATGTGAAAAAAGTACATGTATTTCCAATAAATCTGGATACAATATGTAAGGTTATTGGCAGAAACAGTTAATTGCTTAGTTTTTTCTCATATCCTTGTTATCCAGTTAACTGGTGTTCAAACATGGTGTAATTGACAAAAAAAAAAATTTACAAGCGGAATTATGGTGGGATGTTTTTATACATACATGTATATTTCTTGACCTAGCTTAACTCTTACACAGTTACTAGAATTGGGGGTAATAACAGCCCTTTTCATAATATAAAGAGATCATCTTTTAAAATATGTATGACTGAAAAACTGACATACTTCTTTATATATTCAACATAAAATTCTCGAGTTTCATAACAATTTACTTAGTAGTTTTAGCAAAATCATTAATCAAGGAGTCCATACATGGGGCTTCTCAGGTTAATCTAGCGGTGGCGGAAGTGAAATCGTTACCTGTACTAGACCAGAATGCAGTGCGTTTATTATGGTGTAGTTGTTTTAAATTTGGGAACTGCAATCCGGGTTATCCAGGATGCAGACTAGAATGGTAATACAGTGCCTCGATATACACTGATTCTGATATAAGGTGGGTGCTATGGTGTCCCCCAAAATGATGAATGCATATTATTATAGCCCTTTTATAAGGCTGAAAATCTACACGGTGATTTAAATTTGGTCCCCCAATAACAGCGTTATAAGTTGGGTGCTATGGTGCCCCCCAAATTGATGAATGAACCTATCATTTCTATACAGATTGCTAAAATTTTATGAGAATCCTGTGACCTATTTTGTGGGAGTGCTGACGGAAATCGGATTCTCTTGGAAAAGCAAGCCCATACATCAAACAAGCTGAAGACAGTGTCTTGAATCCCCAATTGCAGACTAACAGAATAGATCTATGAACTGGAAGTACCATTTCTGGATATTGAATGGTTAGCTGGATCAGAAAGGTGTGAAATGCCTGAACTGGAAGAGAAAATCAGGGCTGTTGATTGGCTGCATAGTATTGTACAATTTTAAGTTGAAGATATACAGCGAGATCTGTGTGAACAAACCATGCTTAGGACCAGATTACAGTATCAGTTAAGATATACAGCGAGATCTGTGTGAACAAACCATGCTTAGGACCAGATTACAGTATCAGTTAAGATATACAGCGAGATCTGTGTGAACAAACCATGCTTAGGACCAGATTACAGTATCAGTTAAGATATACAGCGAGATCTGTGTGAACAAACCATGCTTAGGACCAGATTACAGTATCAGTTAAGATATACAGGGAGATCTGTGTGAACAAACCATGCTTAGGACCAGATTACAGTATCAGTTAAGATATACAGCGAGATCTGTGTGAACAAACCATGCTTAGGACCAGATTACAGTATCAGTTAAGATATACAGGGAGATCTGTGTGAACAAACCATGCTTAGGACCAGATTACAGTATCAGTTAAGATATACAGGGAGATCTGTGTGAACAAAGTTAGGACCAGATTACAGTATCAGTTAAGATATACAGGAGATCTGTGTGAACAAACCATGCTTAGGACCAGATTACAGTATCAGTTAAGATATACAGGGAGATCTGTGTGAACAAACCATGCTTAGGACCAGATTACAGTATCAGTTAAGATATACAGCGAGATCTGTGTGAACAAACCATGCTTAGGACCAGATTACAGTATCAGTTAAGATATACAGCGAGATCTGTGTGAACAAACCATGCTTAGGACCAGATTACAGTATCAGTTAAGATATACAGCGAGATCTGTGTGAACAAACCATGCTTAGGACCAGATTACAGTATCAGTTAAGATATACAGCGAGATCTGTGTGAACAAACCATGCTTAGGACCAGATTACAGTATCAGTTAAGATATACAGGGAGATCTGTGTGAACAAACCATGCTTAGGACCAGATTACAGTATCAGTTAAGATATACAGCGAGATCTGTGTGAACAAACCATGCTTAGGACCAGATTACAGTATCAGTTAAGATATACAGCGAGATCTGTGTGAACAAACCATGCTTAGGACCAGATTACAGTATCAGTTAAGATATACAGCGAGATCTGTGTGAACAAACCATGCTTAGGCAGATTACAGTATCAGTTAAGATATACAGCGAGATCTGTGTGAACAAACCATGCTTAGGACCAGATTACAGTATCAGTTAAGATATACAGCGAGATCTGTGTGAACAAACCATGCTTAGGACCAGATTACAGTATCAGTTAAGATATACAGCGAGATCTGTGTGAACAAACCATGCTTAGGACCAGATTACAGTATCAGTTTTGCCGAGGTTCTGGTTTATATCGAGGTTCAAAATACCTTAAATTGAAGTACTGGGACCATGGATAATGTCAGTATTTAGAGGTTGGTCAGTTTGTCCATGTGTCGGTATTCACAAGTTTAACTGTATACCCATATACAAATCCCATATCTGGGTTTAAGTTCCATAAGTTCAAAGTCATGTAAGTGATTGCTTGTAGTCAGCAATGGCAGGTGGACCTACTTGTACCTTTGCTGCTCTCTCGTAGGTCTGGAAAAATGAAAACTCTCGCACTTTATTCCATCAATCTCCTAATTAGAGAATCATTTACCAGCAGGGGAACAGGAATATGGAGAAGGATGGAGTATCCATCTGGGATTGGAGAAGGTTTGGGGCCTCATGATTATAGCTCTTCTTGTAATGTTACCTCGAGTTGGCCCGAGAGCTGCCATATCCGCCAAATTCAGCCTAATGAAAACATGTTATTTTAAGCTTTCAAAATATTTGTAGGCAAGCAGAAAAAAAAATGTCAATATATCGCTAATGAAGAGGATGGGAGGCCTCAACTTGGCAGTCTCCACATACAGCATAGCTCAAGTTGCCTGCCCTTTCACTTCTGGTATACCCCTGACTGGGAGAGTGAAAGCCAGACACAGTATCTGTGGTGGAGATCTCCCTAGGCCCAAGGAGTACTCCTCAGATTTTCTCATTAAAACAGGGAAGGGGAGAGAGGATGAGGGAGATGTCTGCCAGATAGACAGGGATTCCTACTGACAACAATCTGACAACTTGAACATAAAAGTTATTTCCTGTGTTAAGTGATAAATTGGCAATCTTACTTACTGTTGCACAATGCCAATATGCCAGTATGTGCTGTTGTTTTCCAATAAAAGGAAGGAATAGACAGTATCCTGTTCTGTAGGAAAGTGTTATAATCTACAGTACATCAAAAATGTCATTATTTTTATGCCGACACATAGTTATATCACCTTTGCCATATTTCTGAACAGTGTTGGATTTAACACCCATGATACCATACGGTTCTGCTCAGGACGGACAGATCTTTTGCTGAGTCTTTCACCATCAAATTTTAGTTGGGAGGGGTGCTGGCACCTTGCCCAAATTCACTTGTTGTCACTCAATTCGAAGTTGTACATGTAGCATATTGGGTCACCGTATTCAGGTCTCGGCTAACATGTCCAATATGTCAAATACGCATGTTTTGGGCTACAGCTGTGCAGTGCCAAAGAAATTGGAGCTCTTCTGCATGGGGAGGGTAATTTGGTCCATACACAGAGATTTTGGTTGGGCCAGAATGCCAGTCAGAGGTATCAAAATGTATGATCCTGTATTAGTGGTTTTACTTCTGTCACAGAAATGTACTGGATTTGGACCAGTGAGCATTTCTCCTTGTTTATGAACTTAATTTATCCTAATATTTTCATAATTTTATGGAAATAGGAAAGTGTTTTAATCACTTCCCATGCAGGCTGGCCCTACCATAGGTCACGGGAGACAGCTATTTGTAAAGTTCCACTGTTTTAGCCATCTCCAAATCTGACTATTGTCCCTTATACATGTACATGTATAGTGTACCAGCTGGTAAACCATCTCAGAATGACCTCCCCATCTAAGATGAGATTCACAGTTAAGATATGTACATGTACTACACCATGGGAAATTGCTTTTCAATTGAATCTGTGCTATCTATGAATACAGGTCTTGTAGCCTCAATCAATCAAGGTCCTTCCGTAGATGACAATAGTATGGCCAACTCTAATTTCAGCTTTCAATGCAATTGCCCTTGTTAGTGACCAACAAAGCTAGTTGACTATATCTCTTCCCATTATCCATCAGAACAAATAACTGAGTGCTTCCTCTTTTCAATTGACCACAAGCTTCCTGTTATGTTACTTTTCTACAACAATCTTATAAATGTAATTTCTCTGGTCATTTTAACACTGTGTGACCAAACAAATAATGCTGATGACAAGATAAGTCAATAGAAATCCAGAGAATTCCATCAATTAAAACTACTGATCTTCAGTTCCAAGATATTCCTTCACAGTAAATTTGTTCTTCATTACACAGATGAGTGTTTGCCTTAGAATACCAATCATGAATTTCATTTGCCAGTGGAACACCATTTAAGTGTAATGGAGTCATTAAAGCATGTTTGTTACAAATTGGTAAGTGTCTGAAGTATACATATTGGACATACATTTGTACACAGAAGTATGATTGGTTGAGTGTTTGTATACAGAACAATGATTGATTGAGTGTTTGTATACAGAACTATGATTGGTTGAGTGTTTGTATACAGAGCTATGATTGGTTGAGCGTTTTTCCAATTTTCTCCCTAAGCCAATGACAATAGAGGATCTCTATTTGAAAATTTGAATTACCCAATCAAATGTTTTAAAACTGCAAAATATCCCTTGATGTAGTGGCATTCCTATGGAAAAATAATTGTTGCACTTTTATCACTTATCTCTCCTAGAATCCTCTCTCTCCATTCCCACTTAGACATCTACATGTGTTTGCTATCTTAATGCTTCAGGTCTAATATTTGACTGGGAACCATTCTCACCTTTCACCGTTTACACTCAGTTTAAAAGGAGAGTCTGGACTAATTGACCATAATATACAGGCGTACATCCATCTGACAAACAGTAGGTCAACCCAGGCATCACTTGCCAGCTGTGAGGCACGTTCATATCACAGCTTCTTGAACCAATGAAAATCGGCTCCTTGACATATACGCGTGTGCAATCATGATGTGCACGGCAAAGTCTTGTTCCAAACTAGCATATGACAGATTTCATTATAAAGGGGGCCAAAGACACTATTTTTTTCTCAAGCCCTAAATTCAGTGAAACACTTGCAGAATCGTTCTGAGTTTCATTCTAAATGAAAGTATATGGATTGTAGACATAGAATACATAAAATGTTTGCAATATACAAAAAACTTTTCAAAATAATTTGAAAAGAAAATATCGAATTGCTGTGTTGTAGGACAGACAAAAATCCCACTTTTCTTGGAGACCAAATTGCAATGCCATAGAATATATTATATCTGTATTGTTTTCAGCATTGAAATGTTCCAAAATATTGATATGGGGTGGAATTGTGATTTAAAGATGAACTGCAATCGTTGTAGTGTACAACGAAGCCAAACGGTGAAAATACAATATCTTGATCAATTTCCAAGGTTGTCCGTCCACATCTGTAATGTTAGCACCTCTATGGAATTTGGTCATCTATATCATACAATACTATCATCTCATACTTTCAATGAATTTGGTACGGAAAACGCTTATGTGTGGCTGATTCGGCACATAAAATCAACTATAATATTTAAAAAGTAAATAAAAAATAAGGTTTTCAAAAACTGCTAACATGACTGCTAATAGAATGTCCGTCCACAATTAAAGTCACGTTAGCAACAACATTGTTCAAGCTATACTCTATTCTATCACAGTTAGTCAACATTTCATTGTAAGTCTGTATTTCCTACACAGCACTTCCATTAACAATGTAATTGATGAGTCATGTTAAGTGCAATTGAATGTGAAAATTCAGTTTGTTTTGTGTCCGTCCACTTATGTAATGTTAGCAACAGAGTAACGTTAGCAATACAACTAAGTAGGATTTACGTAAATTTTGTTGCAAATACAGGCCTTTCTTATGTTTGCTTGGCAGAACTGACAAAGTGAGCAGAGTTGGTTGATAATAGAAGTCTGCAGTATTTATTTTTGCAGCTAAATCATCAGTTTCTAAGGTGTCTGTCTGAATGTAACATTAGCACTGCCATGTTTATTGCTAACGTGACACATGTCCGTCCACATGTGTCACGTTAGCAATGACTGACACATGGTAAAAATATTGCATTGGCGTTATCAATTTGCCTGATAGTTCATGTACATGTAGATAACAGAGCTTAGAAACCATATATCTGATGTTCATCATGGTAAATTCTGGGATTTTGTGAAAATTCCCCGAAATAGGCATGTCCGTCTGTCCACAAAGTCCGTCCAAATGTAATGTTAGCAACAGTAATATTCAATTTTTGTTAACCTGCAGGTTGGTTAACAGGCATTCCACATGCTCAAAAGAAATTTCCTCCTGATTTCTTTCTGAAATCATCTAGTTTGCGGCAAGCATCTTTTCCATAGCAAAAAAAGAAATGTTTCTGACGATGTAATGTTGCTAACGTTACTGTTTGTCCGTCCATAGCATCATGTTAGCAACCACGTTAAATCAAACTTTTACTCAGAAAAACTATACGCCATCTGCATGAAATGCTTTGAATAGTTTCAAAAAGCATTGTGGAAGCTAAGAATTAATTTTCAGTTGTGTGTGGTCAGAATATCAATTACACAGAAAACCTTTGGCAAACCTTGTGTCCGTCCTATATCCGTTCTTTGCATTTGCTGGGTACTTTTTGCATTGAAAACTAGCTTTTCTGCTATTCCGGATGATCATGGACTGCTGGAGTGTTCATTCAATTATACTACATTGCATTAAGAGAAACATTTTGCTCCTGCTTCGAGTCAGAGCAGCAGAACACAGCCCTCCTGCAGTGATCTGCAGAGAAACTATCAGATGGAAGGGGGGGCAACAAAATCTATTCTAGATTTTCTCACAACCGACCAATTATCTCAAAACTTTCACAAAATCAGACTTAAACCATCATTGTCAAGGTAACACATGCAAAACATAAAATAGTCAGTGTTTATTTTTCAGTGTTGAGGGCCACGTTTTGGCCCCCATTATACTGAAATCTGTCTTCTGTCTCACATTATGGGGGAACAGGATTTTTGGCAATATATCGGAGCCAATTTTTCTCAGAGCAGTGAAATCTTGCACATCATCTGAACATTATTTGTGAATTTTTATCCTGAGATTTCATGAAAATCCAACCAAAATGTGGTCAAATTCAACAAAACAAATTTTGCCTTGACAATTTTGCATGTTTGATTACGACATCATAGCAGCCAGTCCCAATGTTACAACATGTCAAGCGCAACAGATTTTGCTTTGAAAATAACGTACAAGGGTATTTCTTTGAAATTTCAGAATAAAATGCACAAATTACTTACAGATACTGTAAGGAATGTCACTGCTTTCAAAACAGTTTTCTCCAATATATTTCCGAAAATCCTGTAACCTCGTAATGTGATACAGACAGTAAGGGCAACCTACAATTCGTCAGGGCAACCTGAAATTGCTGATCTAGTTGCCCTTGGGCAACCTAAATTTATTTTCTATTCTGCACCCTGAGCATGAAACAGAACACACTAAAATGCAGAAAATTAAATTCTCAATCTACTTTTTTAGGTCATATTAGTTTGATAACATTACGAGTCTCTCTGATTTAAATTTGAATAAAATAGATCATAGCACAGGAAACCTTACATGTTATTGCAATCTTTGAGAAGGGGCCGATTTTCATGTATGATTTCCTTCAGAGAATCAGATTACAGTTTACTGATGCGCAGCATTTAAACTTCTCACGCTAGTTTTTCTTCTCACCTATGGACAAGATTGACATTGCTAGAGAGATGTGTATGATATGATGTTATGATGATATCAATATGGATATCAAATATTAGATGAGAGGAACACTAAATGGTAAAATAGCATGTCTCAGTTCAGTTTACATGTTACCCCATGTGTAAGGTGGGCGTGATTTCCTGTTGTTGTGGTGTAGCATACACACCGAAAGGAGGAAGTAAATTATTAATCGTGTGTAAAAATGTAGATGTACAAATGTGATGAGGATTATAAAAAGCTCACTTTGGAGACAGCATAATGTCAGATTGGGGATTTGAGTACACAATATTTGTCCCGTGTGAATTACTCTAGTAACAGTTTTGAAAGTGTAAATATAAAATGTAAATTGTCTCTGCCCAGATGATTGGGTCTAGTTCTTATTTTCTTTTTGCAGTGTCTGAAGACACCAGTTGTTTTTGCAACATTTTCTGACAAGCATGGAAAATTACATTTCACACACTTCGCCAGTGATTAGAGAGCAGTTTATACTTAGGTTGTTCATGCTTCAAAAATGAAACCGAGAACAATCATTCATATATGCATTCTGCAAACTGTAGGAGTGAGTGAGTAGTAGGGTTTAACGTCGTTTTCAACCTTGTTTCAGTCATATCAAGACAGTGCCTACATGTCCCAGAACAGGAGAGTGCTCTCAGCACCGTATTAACAGTTCACCTGTCAACTTGTTTCAACTTGTATTTGGTATACCTCTTGCCCAACTGAAATTAGAAACATAAAATCCGCTAGCTTGCCCCTCTTCATGGCAAGCAGACAACAGGAAACGAACCATTAATTTTAAGAGCCTAATCACTCTAATAATTCAGCTACTGGAATATTGGGCTGATTAAATTTATTAGAACAGTGAGTCGATGAAATGATTAAAAAATGTCAAATTAATTGCTCAAAGTTTGGGATTGAATTGTAATAGGGCGAGTTTGAATTTTTTTGAGCGTTTACTGTACGTACAGGATTTTCTCCACATAAATCCTCCTTGTGAATTATGTCTGAGTAATCTGTGTGGTTTGAAGCTACAATTACATGTACTCTCAGTCACATTGTTTCATATGCAACAAGAGAAAATAACTGCATGGACAAATGTACATTGCTCAACAACATAACCATGACATTACTGCTCGTAAACACAATTATGATTCCAGTGGTATTTACTTCACCCTCATGATAAACTGATTAATTGTTATCTATGTATATATGGACATGTGAGGCCTGTGGATTCAGTATTGCCGTGTACTAGGAGGGAATCTCAAGCTACAGGTCGCTACTGTTACAGAAGTCTGAAAAGCTGGCTTGTTCAAGTCCTACTCGCGATATGACTGGCATGTCTTAACGTTTATCCAGGCCACGGTTGTGATGTAATTCCCCCGATTCCACAAACAAATGTAGGGGAAAAATACAATGGAAAAAGTTCAAAAATCTGTTCTAGACAAATTTATTAGCGAGTCAGAATTCCGGATTCCGTGAATACCTGGCCGCGTTTACGTGCTAGAGCGTATTCTAGCTAGAGGTGATTAGAGGCACCATTAGAGTCGACATGCTTTTAGCTTCCAGTCTAACTCTGTTTTTCTCATTTTCTTCCACAGGTTGAGCGGTGAAGCGGGACATTCTGACAGTTGCTTTATGGTTGGCTGACCTGGCAGAGCTTTGTTGTTCAGACAGGATTTTACAATACACAGCTCTGAGATACTGCTAACCATTAAACCGTAACAACAAAAGTAGAGAAAAGAAGGGAAAAGGATTTTTGAACAAAGGCAAAAAAAAAACAAAAAAAACGTGGGAATACTGACTAATAGCAGCGACCCGAATTCCAGCATTCATAATACAATAGGATATAAAATTTGTGGATTTCGTTGCCCGCGGATGTATCAATGCGATCGGACTATCCCAAATAGTCCAGAATACAAGAGGACATCTATTTTAAAGTGTCCAAGCGAAGTGTCACTCCTTGAAAGGGTTGTGGGAGGATCGAATCACATGGCTTGTTTGACCAGGACTACATGTACCTAGCTCTATCAGTCTGTCTGCAGGCAAGTCCACTTGTGTTGTTAGCAGGAATACATTGTAGTGCAGCTTTACAACTGTCAGGGAGCAGTTCAAGCTGATGCCCGTCATCATTCGTTCGTTTGGTGGTTCAGCAGCAGAAATGCGGAGAATTCTCCCAGGTTTTTCTACACCTCGCCGCTAGTACAAGTCACAACTAGTTACTGGAATTACACTGTGTTTTCTACACTCGGATGTTGTTTCTCCCTTGTGCCTACATTTAGATATCAGTGGATAGGTGAGGGAGAATTCACTAAGTCTTGCACGGTACTTTTGAGGTGGATGGTGTGTAGTATACCAGAATTTACGTTTAAATACCCCGGAGAGAAATAGCGAGGAGATATGCAGCGAAGTGTGACATTTTACCTGTGGAATATTAAGCCACCCAGTTATTAACCTACTTGGGAGTTTAATTCATTCAGTGCAGTAAAGGGATTTATTCTGGATTAATACCACTTTACAAACAGTGGTGTTATTTATTGTATTCTGACATTTTGTAATTCAGTCAGTAGTTATACCTCAGTATTGCCTGTAAAGATAGTACATGTATCAGTGTTTGACAGGCTGTGTTCTAAGTCACCTTTCTACATTGGAATTTCTTATTGTTTTTGAAGGCTAATTTGACCAATCTGGGGAAAATAGAGATAAAAATCCAGGCTTTATCTAAAACCTGAAAACCTGGAGTCTCATTTACTGAAGAGAGGATTCTAAAGTGTCTGAAAGATAACAGAGCAAGGATCACTGACATTCCCTGGAGTCCAGACTGGCCATTCTAACTGACCAACATTTGTGGATAACACACAGCTCTGAGGTTCCGCCAGCACAGCAGGGCTATTTGATCACATGCCAAGAGGGGCTGGAGAAAAGGTGATAGGCCAGCAGGCAGGGCAGTCTGTGAGATTACATTAAGATTTGTATTCTTTGGCCTGAGTAAGGAGGAAGTCCAATTCCCTCCCAGCTGTCTGCTCTCTATTTACTGCAGGCTGAAAGAGCTTTTCTTACACAAGAGGCCAGAGTCCGGCTCCCTTCCCCATCCCAACTGATACACTGGGGCAGAGTTTGCACTGCAGCGGATGAAAGCTTCAGCTGCACCACATTGTCTTGGATAGAGAGAAACAGGAATAGTTTTCTTCCTCTCGATGGATTCCAGAAGCTCCATCATGCTATGCTGTTAATTTTAGGCTGCATTATCCCAGTCTTCCCTTCCCCAACAATTTCGCAGCGCTCAAGTTTGGAATCTCCTTTCCTGCTTCTAATTTTCGACGTGAGAGCACTCTGAGGTTGTTTTCAGTTTTTTCGCCATGGAAGGAGGCCAAGCTGAGAGTACGCTAATTTCTACTACATCTACACCTTCACGGCCCAAACGCTACAGTCCCAGTTTCGATCGTTATGATGACTGGGAGGAGCTAGAGGGTAGAAGGAGCCCCGATGCCGGGGAAGGGAAGACTATGGGAAACTTGGAGCTCGACATGGAACTCCGTCTTAATTCTCCGTCGATGGCAAAACGACGCAAGCTAGAAGCATGGGACCAATGGACCCCGAGCAACATCAGCAGCTGTTCTGGCACCCCATCAAGGGGGACAACCCCGGACACGACCATGGAGGATTATAGCGCATGGAGTACACCCACGGATTCACCTGTCGGCACCCTGACAAGAGAGGAGAGGCGTGATTTCAAGAAACGTTACAAAAAAGACGAACTTTGGCCTGCCATCGCGTCGAATTACCACTATTTGATGGATGAAGGCATCATAGAAACTTGCAAGGTAAGTTTTTTGTCCCCACAGGTACAACTTCTTTCTCTGAAATTAATTCCTCTTTCTGCTGAAATTAATTACTTTCATATTACAGTAAATCATATATATTAGGGAAAAACTACATGTATTTATGCAGAATGATAAATGATAGTTGTTCATGTCTATGAAGGAAATGACACCTTCTTTATGAGTTGTACGTTTTTATTAAAATGTCCAGATGACATGCGAACAAACAGGTTTGTTTCAAGTACAAATACAGTGATGTTCATAAAAATTAGCGGATGTACCTACTACCCACATTCATGCATAGATACAGTACAACATTAAGTGAACCTATAGAAATGGACTATGTAGTTTGGTTGGTGGTTTGACTTTTAACGTCGCACCTAACCTTATTGGTCACACGGCGACGATGACCCAAACAAACATACCAGGCTAACAAAACGCTAACAAAAACCTAACCAAAACTACAAAAAAAATTGAATTTCGAATTTTGAAAATTAGGCTCTAAAGACACTGATCACAATGGATCCTCAGAGAGCCCAATCTGTTTGGTAGACCCTTTCAGACCACTTTTCAACTCTGTTATTCAAACACGGAGAAAAAGTAAGTTGTAACATTCCTATTCTTCATTCAAATTGAAGAAAAGTCATATGATGACAAAATGTGACACTTTGTAGCTGGTGCCATCAAGAATATTTGCAGATGTTAACTATTTTTGCTGCCCTTCCGGTGATCGAATATTAGGGGAATTACCGTAACTGGTTTTCAATTTGACATCCCTCTCTGAAGTACTTGGTTCAATGCCCAGTTATGTAATCTTCATGAGGCTCTGAGCTCTGAATTGTATACAAATGGCAGTATTGGCAGAGGTTAGGGGTGATATTGGGTTACAGGATATTAATGTGATTTTCATGTACATGCAGTTGTATGCCATGGAAAGTTTTCAGTTGTGCCGCTAAATGGCACTTTAGAACACCATGTACATGACATGTCATGAAATGTTGCAAACTAATTGATTCACCAGAGATTTGTTTCACATTCACTCCTTCATTCCAGTTTGGAACACGGCATATTCAGGCCGCTGTTAATTAATGGTTCGTTTCCCGTAACCCGCCCGCATCAGTATTTTTGCAAGCAATAATTACGCATTGTATTAATTATTGGTACTGATCCCTAAAAAAAATGCCTATAATGAGTTCTGATTTCGCGAAGCAGCGCTCTCCAGTGATTAAATTGCTCGTAAAATACCGAGATTGTCGTAACAAGTTTCGTAAAGCCGTCATCCCTTCGAAGGGCACTGCAGCGCCACCTGTTGTGCAGTTCAAGGGATTCCCCATAAACTGACCAATGAAACGGCAAACTTTCTTGGGAATCCTCTAACCTACGTCATTATGTTTTCCAGTCGGAGCTCCGAAAGGAAATTCTGTGGTCTCAATTCCGTAGTTTGTCTGATCGCAAAAACAGTAAATAACAACAAACTGAACATCCACAATGTAATCTAACGAAATATGCATTGAGAAGTGAAGAAGTATAACTATTCGTCTGCAAACTAGATATCGATTTGCACGCGGAGTTCTCAAATCGAACGGAAGTATGTTCATCATACACCCCTTTCGTTCCTCGTACACCGCGCAATGAATGTAGAAATGTCCGCATGGTTGATCGCATTCATCCTGGTTTTGATCAAATGATTTTGGCCAACGGAGCCACGATAGCTTCAACAAACGGTCAGTTTTATGTTAAATTCACAACTTTCTTATTCTCTGAAAAGACGACCGCCAGCTCTGTCATCGAGCGTTTTCTTTCCAAGGCAGATTTGAAACTTCCGTCGATGATTCTCCTGCCTTATTTATGGGCGCTTGTAATCAGCAAATAAATTATATAAATCTATAAATCACTCAGTGCCATGGATCAAGAATCCACAGTGGCGGACTTGGAAAGAGAAGAAAGACTTCTCTTCCAAGTCTTTACTGACTCTGAAAATCAGAAGAAGGCATCGTGATTAGACCAAAGCTGTTGTTGTTGTTGTTGACCAGTGACTTGCTTAGGACAGCTGTATTATAGTAAAATTTATGAATCCTCAAAAATTAGGATTAATATTATTACTATTTATGGTTGCTTTGGTGAAGGCTGATTTAATATTGTTAGCCAGTACTAATCTGATGGAAACCAGTTCTAAATTAGCTCCATATATGACACCTCACATAATGTATTTTATGTCAAAGAGTCATGTCTATGGATTGTGATCTGTGATTTCTTTTTAATGGTTATTATGTATGCATTATTCATTTAATTAGCAGGTCACTGTTCCTCTAGCAGAGGTTTTGTTTGATAAATCTAGTCCAGTAAAAGGTTTTATATTTTCAAATTTTGCATCCAAAGTTTTGTTTTAGTATATTTTTTTTTTTTTTCTCGCTAGGTAATAATTAATAATTAATAATTATCGCCCTCAGCATGTCTATTTTCAAAAGCAAGGTTACGAGAAACAAAGAATTAATTAACAACGGCCTCAGGCTCATAAAAACTAATTGTTCGCTTATCAACATCGTACGCCTCAAATTTTTGCTTCGCTACAAACTTTATTTTATTTGTCTGGCATGTCTTTAACTCGTTTTATCCTGGCTACATGCGCTGATAAGCGTTGGTAGTCGATCCGGGTCCACAAGAAGTAATTCATCGACCAGTGACCTAAATGACTATATTTTGCATGTTATATCAACAAACATCGATTATCTTGTTGCATGGCATATATTTCTTATGTACGTGTAAAACTGATGCTACTAGGCTAATATAAAAATAAAATCTGTCCGCCTGTCCCACTTTCCTACCAAATAGGTGATGATAAATGAACAATTAATTTTATTGGGTCTCGCATGTACTAATTAACTCTCGCTCATACATTTACATAAGTGTATCGGGCAGCGTGGACTTCGAGGTAACTGCCGATCAGTTAATCTTCCTCGCAAAGATTTGACGTTGATTTTTAACCCAGGAGTGAATGGGCCTAATCAAGTTTTTAGCCGATATCTTTGATTTGCAGATGATGAAATTCTGAAATATTTTGTGATACATACTAACAAATGAGTAGTGTGACTAACGTCACAGGACCTACGAAGTAGGGTGAGGAAGATGACTTGGGGGTCCAAGCGTAATGTTATAGGTCATCTAGATGACTTGGGGGTCCAAGCGTAATGTTATAGGTCACCTAAGTAGGTCAAATTTTCATCAAAAGTAGGTCAGCTCAGAACTTGCTGGTAACAATTTCCTAATGCACGTTCATATCAAAAATCAAGGTTCTAATGTCAATAGTACTCCTCATTTTGCCGACGAAAGGATTCGGATGGACTCGCTCATTACCGGACAATTTGCAAATGAGAGCCTATTTCGTAGGAATATTAGACTTCAAATAAGCGAGGTTTCATTTTTACAGCAAAATTTGTCCATTCGTCCATCTGATCAAACAGAGCTCTGACAAACATGCATGCTGCCAGCACTGATTATATAGGTTTGTGCTGTTCTCATGAACGGTAACCCCGTTCTTGTGGAGGTTTCCCAATTTCAGTTTTAGAAGACCCTATATGGATTACCATAATTTGCAAGTGTTAAAATGTGTTTAACCCTAAAGCACCGGTTTACAGGTTACGTTAGGTCACACATTTTCTAATCGTGGTAACCCGCAACAGGTTTGCTGAGAAAATATTACAGCACAGACCCCTATAATATAAATTATATACATCTCCCGTCTCAGTTTCAAAACTTGCATATAAATCTGGCCTTTGAGGTACATGTAGATCATAAAATAACACAACACATAACATACATTCTAAATTGCTAAAAGTGACCTGTACACAATAACATGAAGAACTGGCAGAAAATAATTACATGCACATCCAAAAAAATTGCACACAGTATTAAATACCTAGCTATATGCAAGATATTTTAGTATGAATTTCTATTGCATACATATGTATGTACATTCAAGCAGCCATCCATGCAGCATATAATTACCATGTATTTTCTGTATTGTTGATTAATGTTGACCCAGTTATCCATGTGTGCTAATTGGGAATTTCTGGATTTGTCATTCTGAATTAATTCCAAACTTGGCTTCTTTATCACAGGCTTACATCTACAATTGGCATTCAAGCATAACTTCTAAGGTTTACAGCTCCATACATTTTGCATGTATTAATTACAACAATACTCTGATTGAATGAAGTGCGAGGTCCATGACTTTCTGATTCTGCTTCTCTTAATCATCATTTATGTACACAAGTCGACTTCCTCATTCACACTTTGAGTTAACCGGGGCCCTCGGTGGCCGAGTGGTCTAAGGCGCTTCGCTGGTGACCCCTAGCCTTACACCGCTGAACCGGCACGGGTTCGAGGCCAGCTGGTCCATGTGTAAAAGTTTGTCAGTTACTTGCCGAAGGGCGGTGGTTCTCTCCGGGTACTCCGGCTTCCTCCACCAACCAAACTGACTGTCACCATATGAGTGAAACAAACTTGAGTGTGACATTAATCCAAATTCCCTCCCTTTGAGTTAACATTGATAGATCAGACAACCCAAAGCATTCAAATCTGAGTTGTAAATTTCACCTACAAACCAGCTAGGAGTCCATCAGAACATATCCAAGACATATGCTCTCAGTACCGGTATATAGTTACTTCATTCCTAATATGGCAGTAGGGGTGGCCATGCATACATAGAACAGCCAATCAATAACCTACTCATGTGGCACATTTCGAAATTCAAACGGATTCGAGGTCAATGACATTCCTTGACTATTAATTCTTTTGAATAGAGCTATCAGAGCTAATTCAAAGTGTGAATGGAGAAGTTCACTTGTGTTTGAAGATGCGCTTCAAGGCTGGAAATAGGTACCTGCCAAATTTTAAAACACCCCTGCAGATCATGATGAACTACTCCAGCTTGAATCTCCAATTACAAAGGTAAAAAGGTCATGGTGCAGAACATTTCCCAAAATAGGGGTGACAAGTAGTTATGACAGGTGCTTATTTCCAGGCTTGCGCTTAATAAACCGAAACAGAAGAAGTTAGCTGGTGATATTATATATATATTAAAGTTTATTATACCTCTTGAATATTCATGAGGGTTTTCTGGTATTTCATTGGTCAAACTTCACCCAGCCACGAGTCAATATTTTTCAATCACTGACCCAGCTGTTTATGTGTCAGGCGGAGCACGTGAGATCCGGGGTCAATATTGTGATCACGTGATCACTGTTCACAAATACCGTCTGCCTGCGACCGCAACGTGGGTGACGGTGGTCGCTTCGTAGACTTGTCCGATGAAAATCTACAAGAACTGTTACAAAAAAGGAAAGGTAAGAACGCAAAAAATGTTATATAATACAGTCTATACCAATATTACGGGTTTACTGTCAAGCAAAAGATATTGAATTCGACAGTTTTTCGTCAATAACGAAAGGAAAGAACAACTTGGCGAATTCCTCTTCAAATCCTTTGCTGAGTTGAGAGAGAAGGATGGAGATAAATACTCCCGATCGTCGATGATAAGCATACGTTTCGGTCTCCCGAATATTCAAGAGGTATACTAATTTGTTAAATGTAATTTCTATCTGCACTGCCCGAGTAATCCATTTCATTCTCATCTCAAAACTGGAGTAACTTTACCCCGTCGATGTCACCCAATCAAATGAGTTCACCATGACCCAAATAGGATTTATGAATGAAGTGTGTAAAGCCAGCGGCTACATTGTATCTAAACACCCATGGGGTTTGTGACGAAGAGTTCACCTCGTAAATCTCGGAAAACGCGCCTGAAAGTTTAAATTCTCAATACTATCCTAGTCAGATTGGAAGCAGCTTTGTAGATTTATCCATGAACTTATTCATAAAATTGTATCTGTGTGTCTCGTTTCCGATAACAAAGCTGCATGACAGAAAGTATTCGCCAAACAGCGTTTTGGAAAGGAGTAGGCCTAGTAATGCGCTAGTCTGGCGTCAGAGCGATAAGTCACTGCAGTTAATAAATTCGGTATAATAAAACACTTATGAACTTGTGACGGAGTCAATATCATGAAACCTGGACCCTTGGCCAGACTTGGCCAAGCAGACCTGACCTCGGCCTGCGGCCTCGGTCAGGTCTGCTTGGCCAGTCTGACCTCGGGTCCAGGTTTCATGATATTGACTCCGTCACAAGTTAATAAGTGTATAATATTGGGGGTCAGTATATTGAACCTTCCACACCTCTCTGGAAAGATGATAAAAGCCCTACTGATGCAGAGTGAGAACAACAATTTTAGGACCACCGATGCATGCATTAATTACATTGGGTTACCAGAGACTCACATAAGCAAGCCACAGTCCATCTCAATCACAATCGGGTTCACCTTTTGAAGGCCTGATATATGAATTTGAGTATTTGGAGTGAAGAGTTCTCATCATTTCTGATGTCATTTCATCTTGTCTGTAAATTTGTCACAACACACATAAAAACTCTCCACCTTGGAGTTGCAGACTTCAGTGGGACAGTAGTGGTCACATGGTGGCTGTGTCCTTTTTACCCCTCGGCCAATTTTGGCCATGGGGTATTGTCGTCGTCTTGTACGTCCGTACGTGAGCGAGATAGCCGGAAAACGGTTCCACTGAAGAATTCCAAATTTGGTATGCTTATTTACCTAGTCAAGGACCAGAAGCCTATTCAATTGGGACCTAATTGGGTGAAAACCCTGGCGGCCATCTTTAATTTTATGCAAAATGGATAATGATCCATATCTCGGAAACCATTCGACTGTTCAATACGAAAGTTGGTATACATCATCGATACATCAAGCAACTTTCAATGAATTACCAAACCGGCTTTTCTGTTTAGCTGGAAATCCTGGAGGCCGTCTTTAATTTATGCGAAAACGATAAGGATTCATATCTCTGTTACCATTCACTTATTTTATATGAAAGTTGGTATACATCATCAATACATCCAGATACTTTGAATCGGGACCTGATTGACCGAAAACCTTGGCGGCCATTTTTAATTTATGCAAAAACTTTAATGATATATATCTCTGATACCATGTAAGTGTTCTATACCAAACTTGGTATACAGCATCGATGTATCAAGAGACTTGCAATGAATAACCACATCAGTTCCTCTGAGTGGAGGAAAGGATGGGCGGCCATCTTTAATTTATGCAAAATCATTAATGATCTCGTTCTCTGATACCGTTCAAGTGCTCAATGTAAAATTTGGTATACGTCATCGATGCATCAAGAGACTTACGACAAATGACAGTTCTGGTTTCTCTGATTGGGCGAAAACCTTGGCGGCCATCTCTAATTTATGCAAAAACTTTAATGATATATATCTCTGATACCATTTCAGTGTTCTATACGAAACTTGGTATACAGCATTGATGTATCAAGAGACTTTCAATGAATGACCACATCAGTTTCTCTGAGTGGCGGGAAGGATGGGCGGCCATCTTTAATTTATGCGAAATCATTAATGATCTCTATCTCTGATACCGTTCAAATGCTCGATGTAAAATTTGGTATACATCATTGATGCATCAAGAAACTTATATAAGGCCTCTGTTAATTAATTGGCGGCTTCTCATGACCCGCCCGCATTAGGAAAATCGTCCCGCACTATGAAAATTATGGACAATAATTGCGCATTGTTTGTCATTATTACTCCGTCTATGAAAAAAATCCGTTACGAAATTGTCTCCCTTGCCGAGAGAAAAACCAGATGCAGTTGCAAAGTTAACTCCCTTGAGTGTGGGTTTCCTCTCCGCCGCAGATAATCTTTGCCGATGTTATATGCTATATACAGTACCTCTGCTCCAACCCTATTCGCATGTCCCGGAATGTTTAATACTATAAGCCAGCCAACCTTTGTAGACGCATCGATCAGCTATAGCTCAGTAGCGGGTTCCGGGTTGCTTCGACTAAACAGTGACCGCCATTTTGACAGAGGAATGTGAGCAGCACATGGCATGAGCGGCTGCATGAAATGTCATATTTCACGTCTATTCATCGATTTAACGTTATCACAATAATGGTTATCTGTACATGCAGTATAATCGAAACGAAAAGATCGAAGATTCTGGTGACCCCTACAACAACAAAGGTTATGTGTAACCCGGCAGCTCGCCTTTTGGGTATTCAATAACATGCAGCTTCACATAAAGATCGAGCCCTTCAGGTTGCACATCACTGGCAATGACAATACATATTGCAATAAAAATTTGACTTCTTTGTCAGTGATGCTGAAGTTGGATTGAAACATGAACTATATTATAAAACTTGAAATAAAGATTACCTTTTTTTCCAAAAGTAAGCTTATACATGTCATTATGAATACATGTACAATTGAAATTTGGTCTGAGATGTGGGTGTGAAATGCCTGCACAAATATGGTTCGTGCAAAAGCTTGAGGTTAAATCATGATGAGGAATGGGATTCGATACCAGAATTGAAGGAAATGGTGTTCTTCATTAAAGGCGACACAAAATTCCAAACCACCAGGGGTTAATATTTAATATTGTACTTCTGAAATGAAATAATGTCATTAAACTATTAGTAATTACTATAAAGGAATATATTGTAGTTGATTTGACGTGTTTGTGTATATGTAACAGGTCGATACTTGGTGTAAGAACGCATTGTTGAGGCTTTTGTTGAGGCTTTTGTGCAGCTGAAAAGGGTCACGTCTAGACGCATTGTTGAGCTCAGACAGGCTATTGTAGGCTCTGTCTTGTGCGTTCTTACACCAAGTATAAACCTACAATGTACACTGCATCTCCTACCTAATAGGTTAGTATCACATATAAGAGATATATGCAGCTTCGCAAAAAGATCGAGCCCTTAGGCCATCCTTAAAAATAAGTTTGTTGCGCGTAACCCGACCGACTGTCCAAAAATCCGCCGACTGGAAACTTTTTTCGCCGATTTTCCGACCGGTCATCTTTTTATTTTATTTTGCAATGTCAGAATTATCTCCCCTATCTCCTGTAAACGTATGTAAAACGTTCGCCTAGCAAAAGCAAGCAGGATTTCACTCTCCAGTAGTCGGCGATGTGAGCTTATGTCACACGTTTTGAAGGCATATCCTCCATGGCCCAGTCCGTAGGGGAATGCAGTTTTCATCGACCACGTGTATATGGCGGGAAGTTCCCCCTTCTGTTTTGTGTTTGGGTTTGATGGAGAGTCGAGAGGACAATAAACACATCGAGAGGCAACAGCAACACAGGATGGGAAAAATATTTCAAAACGGTTGGTTATTAAAACCTGCCATAAAGAGCTCTGTCACGAATCGACTTGGAACGTAGACATGTTTAGGACTGTCACCACGTGGGTCCGTACACCGACAGATTCTGAGACTGACGATGTTACAACAACAACGATGTTTGGATTTCTACTTTTATCCGAGAAGACTTCAGTGTGCCTAAATGCAGAAAATCTATACTGCTTTGTTGTTTAACAGAAACTTTATAACCCTCTATGTCGATGAAGCCATGGATATAGTGTCGGTGGCTTCAGCGGTCTTGACAAATTAGATGGTGCCGTCAGCTTAATTTTGACGTTCCGATGTCGGCATCAAATACGCTTGTCAGAATTCCACCTCGGACTAAATTCCACGAAAAGACACAGGTTAGAAACTTAGTTTTTGCCTCATTGTTTTTTTTTTTTTTTTTTTTATTTTTTTTTTATTCAGGTCCTCATACATCGTATGATCATCATACAGTTTGCATGGTCAGTTCTATTACAACAGTCTTGATACAAATTGAATGTGCTTCGTAAACTAATTAAATGTCTATTCAATGTTCATTCATTAAGTTATGTATCTGCTATGACACTTGTCAACTGAACAGGATCTGTGAAGCTGCTTTCCAATAAAACATCATATCAAGCTAAGCCACTTGTTCCACTTGTCATTAAATTTAGTGATATTGCTTGCCAACTTTGAATTTATCTTTTCCGCCATATAATATTTTTTCAAGTCACATTTGAAACAATCCAACATTGGTTGTAAGTGATTTATACTTGCTCTAAAAATACCGAAATTAACAAGTAGTGAGATCAAATTTACAATCTGCATATTTTTGCCAGTAAATCCAAAAATAATTGTACATGGTGTGAAATGTATTTCTAAAGTTGTAGTATGGGTAACCCATTCTTTCACCTTCGTTCTGAAAGCAATAGACTTTGGGCACTCAACCAGCAAATGAGTAATAGTCTCTATTTTATCTGTACAGAAGAGGCATATATTGCTATCAACCAGGTTCATCTTGAAACAGCAAATCTCTGCATGTCAATATGCGAGACAGTATTCTATATTTAAACCACCAAAGCTTAGTATCCATAGTAATTACTTTGCTTAATGTGTAGATTTTAGACCAATCGGTATCATTTGCACTCAATCCCATCTCCGATTCCCAGCGCTGTTCAAATTTAATTGAAAAAGGAAGCTGTTTTTTAAATACAGAATTATATAATGAACAACCTTTTTCTACTGACAATATAGTTTGTAAGTAAAACTGTGGAAAAGGACCATAATACCTTTTATAAGATTTGCTATTCAGATTTACCTGCTTGACATAATCCAGTATACAATTCCTTAGACCATAGAACAATGTATATGGAACCTTAATATTGAAAGTCTCACAAATGTTTCCATAAGAACAGATAAGCCCATTTTCATCAAATAAATCAGACACCAAAATTATGCCATTATTGTACCAGTCCTTATAGAAGACACTTTCTTTACCAATAACAAAATTATTATTATACCATAAAGGCTGAGTAAAGACATCAAATATACTTTGTACTCGCAAATTTTGTGCAAAACTCACATAAGCTATAAATACATCTTTCCAGAAGGCATTTGTAGTAACTTGTGCCTTCCTTTTAATAAAGTCAGGTCCAATAGTCCACAAACTTTGCGTTGAAATACCCTGGGTATCTGCTAATAATGACGACCATTGAGCCTGATTTCGAAAAATTCTTCGGATCCATGATAACTTCAAAGATTTGATATAAGATCCAACATGGATCATGTTTAAACCCCCTTTTGCAATCGGTTGAACCGCCACTTTTCTGGATATTTTATCCGGTTTATCATTCCAAACAAAGTTAAAAAATAGTTTCTCACATTCGTCTAGAAAATGTTCACTTGGGTCAGGAAGGGCTAAAAATAAGTAATTTAATTTAGGGACTAGCAAGGATTTAATTATAGTAATCTTCCCATAGGGGGTCAGATTTCTTCCTTTCCACATTGCAAGATTCCTACGAATCTCTTTGTATTTTCTGGCATAATTTACCTCCGGCATTTTCTTCAAATCTTGGCAGAAAGTGATACCGAGAAAGTCAAAAGCGTCATCACACCATGCCAATCGTAATTCTGGACAGATGGGCTTCTGTTTTTTAGAGCGGCCAAAGAATAAAATATTGGTTTTGTCTATATTGACTCTTAGCCCTAAATCATAGCAAAGAACTGAAGTGTATCTATAGCTTCACGAAGTGACTCCTCTGATCC
Source organism: Hanleya hanleyi (assembly GCA_036873755.1). Classification (NCBI taxonomy): domain Eukaryota; kingdom Metazoa; phylum Mollusca; class Polyplacophora; order Lepidopleurida; family Hanleyidae; genus Hanleya; species Hanleya hanleyi. The sequence continues at coordinate 37,102 of JAVTVY010038931.1, read as the reverse complement.
ATCTAGTAGTAGAGCTGTGTCATCTGCATATTGGACTAACTTGTACTCTTTATGAATAAATACTCCTTTAATTCTTTTGTTTTTACGAATCAGTATCCCCAAAATCTCTGCACATAACAGGAAGAGGTAAGGAGATATAGGATCGCCCTGCCTACATCCTCGACCAATATTAAAAGATGCTGTAGCATTACCATTTTGACATATCCTCGATTTTATATTTTTTAGAAAAGTGCCAATCCATTGCCTAATGTCATTTCCGAAATTGAAGTAAACCAGAACTTTATCGATAAATTTCCAAGATACTGAATCGAAGGCTTTCTCGAAATCTATCAACAATAAAAGCCCATCTATATTATTTTCTTCACTATACTCTAAAATGTCATATAGTAACCGAATATTCTCACCAATAAATCTTGATGAGAGGAAGCCTTTTTGATTCTCGTGGATTAATGATGGTAAAACTTTTTTCAATCTTTCAGAGATGCAGGCAGAGGCGATCTTATATGTTACATCTAGCAAAGTAATGGGTCTCCAGTTTTTCAACTGGTCCCGGGCTTTATCCCCTTTTGGGATTAAAGTAATCAGTCCTTCCTTCATGGATGGGGACAACTCTCCCTTACGGAAGCAGCAATTTATTGCACGCACAACCCAAAGGCCAATATCGCCCCAAAAGAACTTAAAAAATTCAGTTGTAAAACCAGACACCCCCGGGCTTTTGTTGTTTTTCATTTTCTTAATTGCAGAGAGGGCCTCAGGATTGGTGATCTCTCCCTCAAGCGAGGCCGCCGTGGCGGTTGAGAGTTTAGGGATATCAAAATCTGTATTGTCAAGGTCTCTGTGGAGGTCAGAATCAAAAAGTATTTCATCCCTGCTGGCATATAAATTACTATAGAAATTAAATATTTCGTTCATAATACCCTGTTGGGAGCTTACACTTCTACCGTCCTGGAGGGATAGTTTAGGAATATTTTTGTTTGTGTAATTCCTTTTCTCTAAATTCAGGAAATAACGAGTGGGTTTCTCACCCTGTTCAATCCACTTTGCTCGAGAACGAATCATTACTCCTTCTAAGAATTTTTCACGCAATTCTTTAAGCTCTAAGTTCTTTCGTTCAAATTCTTCATTCACTATTTGACTCAAAGATGGAAGTTTCTGGAATAGGTTATCAATTTCCTTCTCTATCTCCTTAATTTTAGCATTGTAGGTTTTTTTCAGGAAAGCTGAATGTGAAATTGCTTTACTTCTAATTTTCATCAGAATCATTTCCAGAAGCAGGTCTTCAGCAATATTTGGGTGCACTTCTGACCTTGGTACTTGGTTTAAAACCTCAATTGGGGTATTAGAATACTCAGCTACTGTATCGGATATAATAGTCTTCACTGCCTCGACAAACTCTGTATCTCGCAAGAGACTGGCATTGAACTTCCAAAACCCTTTTCCCTTTTTTGTCTCCGAGAACTTAACATCATTTAGTACAATAGAGTGGTCTGATCGGTATCCTGGCAGGATAGTTGTATTTTCAAAGAAACTTATTAGCTCAGTCGATACAAGGAAAAAGTCCAACCTAGCAGCCTGTCGCGGATTTTTACGAAACCATGTATATTTTTGTGCTTCTGGATGTTGAGATCGCCAGGGATCCACCAGATTCATATCAGCCATCATATCAAGCATTACCTGGCGGGCTCTAGGGTTGTTCACATGCGCATAGTTATAATAGTCTAACTGGGGATCCTGTACCATATTCCAGTCTCCACATATAATAATGAAAGGGTTTTCAAAATCATCGAATGTTGATTTAATGTCCTTATTATAGAAAGTTGGGTCATCACTATTTGGCCCATATATGTTTATCAGAGTTATGTTATAGCCCCCTATAAACAGGGATAAGGCTATCATGTTCCCTTCTGCATCCTTTCTTTCTTTTTCAACTTTGAATTCAAAATTGTTATTAAATAAGATTGCCACCCCACGGGAATTACTTGCTGATGGGCTTATATAACATTTATATCCCCAATCGCTTTCAACTAGGCTAACAAGGCTTTCAGGAAAATGAACATCTTGTAAGCAACAGATAGAGAAATCTTTACTTCTAAGATAATGAAAAACATCTCGCCTCTTCTGACCTCCATTAAGACCCTGACAATTAAAACTTATTATTTTAACATTTTCCATTTTCCAATCTTCTCCGCTGCATATACCCTACCGACCATGCAAATATATGTTGAGTGCTCTTTTGGACCTTTTTCTGTACTTAATAATACATACATACAAGTAAAAAAATATAGGCTCACCCTAAAAAACATCAATTCTTCCAATAATCTGCAGAGTGAGAGGACGGCTCTCTAATGACATAGGGCGACGAATGCCTTAAATCACCAAAACATACTTGGCTCAAACACACAGTAAATCCCCTTCAACAATAGTTGGAGATACTGTAGGTCAATAGGGACTAACACCAAATTTACATTATTTATAGCCATATACACTGTCTATATCCATTTTAACATTATAAGTCAAAAAGAATAGGTACATGTACGTAGACTGGTTATTTGTCCCGAAATATTACACTATGCATCATCCTAATGACTGACAGTTTGTCACGCACATAGTACAATCAATAATACATATAGTACTTAACATAAACAATGCCGGCTGATGAGCATTGCTTGGGCCATTCAAATGTTTCAGGAATCAGATCAGTGGAGCCTCAGGCAGTCACAGAAAATACATTCACCCAAAACAAATTTCTGCCTCTGAATAGATCAATTTATCTACTCCAATCTGATTCTATTTCGTCCTAATTATTAAAATGCTCATATCCATCAATCATAACAATATAATTGGCAAGTTTGGAGTAGCATATCATGCTAAATAAGTAGTATCCAAATTATACCATAACTTATGATTAACTGTAATTAATTTAATAATGTATAGATCTATAAATTATTATATTTACAGTGCATTCAGTTAGTTTGTGTTATACGTATTCAGATAACTGTCTAAAATTAATTAATCTCCAATCACATGTGTGTTAATAGTCATATTTGTATTAAATGAGCAATGAACTATAGATTACACAATATCATACGCCCCAAATCAATTTTATGAAGGGGTCAGTAAGTTATTTGATCATGATATTCATGGAATAAGTTGTTTAACCAAGAATTGCTTTGCGAAAATATATTTTTAGACAGCTAATCAGGTCATTCATATAATCAAGCTACATGTACATATTATTCCATCAAGTCATTTCAATCCTCAAAGGCATTTTCAATCTCAATCCATAAAAGATTTATCAAAATCTCCTTTTTTTTTATAATTCACTAGATAAATTAAATGAGTAGGGTACTATTTCATAACCCGAGGTTATTAACTGAAATTTGCATTCGACCGAACTCTGTACACTTTTAAGTTACTTCAAGTATCGTCAAATCATTAAAAAAAAATTGCATTATCGGATTGTCCTTGTGATAAGAATGCTTTGTCACATTATGCCGAGCACAATGTGTTAGCAGATTATAGCCAACAGGTTTAATCAACTAGTTAAATAAGCATGCTATATAATTCCAGTCCAATTATAGTCTTCTTCGGAGAACAGTCCTCGACGGCATAAGTTTTCCTCGAAAATTCAGATCATTTCCATCAGGTCCATGTTAAGAAAAGGGATATGCATGTATATCTGAGCACAGTTCTGTACTTGAAAGGTGACAAAGTCACAACTGAATTGTTTTTCTGAGTTTTCACTTGGGTCCAGTCTCCTCCGTTTAAAATCCAGACCGAGTTTATTCCAATGTACATTTAATTAAATAAGTAAATAATCTGAATTTGTTTAGACATCATGATCGGTCTCTGACCTAGTAGTATTATTTACTTTGAGATATAGACTACTGCCATTTTTATCTTAAACTTTATCTTAAAGTCAAGAGACAGGATTTACATATCCGAGCATAATTAGTTCTACGCTCGAGTGTGGACACAGAACCACAGTTAGATTTTATCATTCAAGTTTTCACACGCGTCCAGTCTCCGCCATTCTTTTTTGATTCTAGATGGAGCTCGATACCAACCAGGCGTACCCGCGTTTTAACACCCGTCTCCTGCCGGATAGTGTATGCCTCACGGTATAGGGCTGCTCTTCTCTCCTTCAATTTTCCTGGGAGGTCAGTGCGCACACTAATCTTTGTGCCCCTCAATTCTGGCCCAGCAGCTAGGACATCATCTTTATCTCTATACTTGACAAAGGCAATGATAATAGGCGGAATATTACCTCTGTCATCCACCTTGGGCTTTCTGCTTGGAAGTCTGTGAACAGCGACGAATAGCATCTGTTTGGCACGATCTTCACGGAATTTTAACGATTCGACAAGGAATTTACGCACCACACTCTCAGTATCCTCTTCATATGGTGAAATGCCATTTAGCGGAACGCCAAACAGAAGCAAATTTCGTTTTCGGTCATAAATCTCCTTAATAGTCAGTTGGTCCTCGAGACGTTTCACAGACAGATCGGAATCAGCTTTCTGGATGCGTAACTGCGTTTTCAAATCTTCGATCTCCTTATGGAGAAACTCGAGAGTCTTTTCTTGATCCGCCATCTTGGTTTCCAACTGCGTGACCTTATTTTCAACCCCATCAAATTTGTCTTTTAAAAGTTCATCCATCCTCTGTATGATACGCTTTTCCATGTCCACAAACATTACTCTAATTTCATCTCTTAGTTCATCCATTGTAGATTTTGAATAGTCAAAACTGGCCGGCACAATTGTCTGGGTTTCAACGGCTTCGCTTTGCACGGGAATTTCGATTTCTTCTTCGGGACTAGCTCCGTCACTGCGTAGCCGCATATAAGTAGTTATTCCCGGCGTCGAATTTTTTCTTTTCTTTTTCTGAGACTTTGGAGGCATCTAGACTTTTATATAAAATAGTTATTTTATCCCAAACGGACTATTACTTTCAGAATTTCAGCATTCTTCGTCCTATCTCAGGAGCCCTCCTCACTCAGCGTGTGGTCATGCCGCCATCTTACCGGAAGTCCTTTGCCTCATTGTTGTCGGTAAATTAAATTACGATGTATTTCTAATCTGAATAAAGGAAGTACCTAAGTATTCAATAAAAGCACACCATAAATTTGCGACGAGGAAGGGCAGTAATGATGTTAATGATTAATTTGAGGTGATTTTCTCAACTCCAAATGGTATAATGAACAACCTTCTGTATAACACTGAGAGGATTTTTTTCTTTCCTGTCACAATTTTGGCAAAAGTTTCTCTGGTAGTGGTATATGTACATTTTTTTTTTTTTTTTGACCAGCTAGTCACTAGTCATTGTCAAGAATGTGTTCAAGGATGTCGATGTCTTCTAAGAAATAAAACAGTTACACAAGCCTGAATTTAAGAATATCTTGCTTTATACCTTGAAGATAACTAGTTTTCTATACTGAAATAATTTTGCTGCCAGACAAAAAGAATATTTCAAATGACCTGCTTAGTATCTGAACTAAATCACACTAAACCTCTTCCAGCCTCCCCAAAAGGAAAACCTGATCTAAAAAAAAAAAAAAAATTACCTACCTACCGACCCAACTTCCTGAGGTAGGGTCGGGTTACAGCCAACAAACATATTTTTAAGGATGGCCTTAAGGATGGCACATCATTTGAGGTTGCGCATCATTGGCAATGCACATCATTTAAAATAATAAATTTATTAAGAAATATGATTTCTATATTTAGTGATATTGAGGTTGGATTGAAGGAGGAACTATATTATATAACTAGCAATAAAGATTACATTTTTTCCAAAAGTAAGCCTACACATCCCATTGCATAGATCTGATGAATACATGTTCATGTATAGTTAGGAACAATAGGTGTGCAATTTTGAGCACGTTCTTGGTGTAACTTTGTGTGATGATATGTGAACAAACAAAGCTAATAACAGTGCAATAGTAGGACTAAATCTATCATTTCCAGCAGGCAATGGGACACTTGCACTGTGGTAAACCTTCACATTTGTATGCAAATAAAAGAATGCAATGACAACTGTGTCCAACCATACTGTAATGCTCCATAATAATGTGCACGGGTAAAGACTGAGCTCACAAACTGATTCAAACTCACTTTTAATTAATATAGTAAGTTAAATGTGTGGACACAGATATGGTTGTACAAAAGCTTCAGGGTCAACGAGAATTTGATAACAAAATTTTAGGAAATGGCGTCCTTCATTTAAGGCGACACAAAATTAAAAACTAACAGGGGTTCGGTATTGCGGGATTCCCCCGCCAGTTATTTTGATATTGTACTTCTGAAATAAAATAATGTCAAAAACTATTAGTAAATACTATAAAGGAATATACTGTATGTGATTTGGTATGTTTGACTGTATATACAATCTACACTGCATCTCATGCCTAATAAGAAGTCAAAATTCAGGCTAAGTCCAGCCTAAACAACAAAGATCAACCCAGAAAACTTTCTAAGTCCAGCCTAAACATAAAGTCTAACCGGACACCGACACCAACACCAACACCGACACCAACACCGACACCAACACCGCCACTTTCCCCCTCTCTCTCCCAATACCTCGCCTACTTCGTATACGGCGAGCTAAAAACGTTTCCCGAGAATGCGAGACTGGATGATGTTTGTAAAACTTATCTCGAAAGGTGTGAAAACGAAAGTACTACTATTTGTCCCAGATAATATATTCCGAGACGTTTTTCGGCGATATTTCGGAGACAATTTATCATACAGCATCGGATCTTCACACAGTATATAAACTAAAAAATACTGATTTTTCCCCCATATTCCATTAAAATCTGTTGGGAATTGACGAAAATCACCAATACCTACAATGTTATTTTGGGGCTACGATGACGTTGATCTGCCAATGTTATAACATGCAGGCTGACGTCAAAAAATAACCTACAAATCTCCCATCTAATTCTTGTTTTCGCGATTTGTTGAGAACTACTGGAAGGATTTTCTTGATACATTGGAATAAAATTGGTACTTTTTAGTTTATCTCCTGTGTGGAGTTTCAATATCCTCCAATCAATTGTCTCCGAAATATGGCCTTAATTTGGGGTTTCGAATGAGAATAAAATAATTGATCTTCGAGTTGAAATGGTTTTGTTCTTAATAATCAATAATTAATTATTAACGCAAGTAGCATCTAGTTTTTTGATCCACTAGGTCATGAGAAGCAGACTATTAATTATCATTGGCCTAATGAACCGGTTTCTCTGATTGAATGGAAACCTTAGGGGTCATTTCTAATTGCAAAAATTTTGATAATCAGTATATTTATGACTGCTTGGTGTTCCTGACATCTTGGTTCAAATCGAAAACATTATGAATGTACCCAGAGCCGAGGGGTTTTCAGATGCGCAGCTTCGTATTGACCAGTGTGTCTCAGATGCTCCCACCTCACTCCTGAAGGTCCCCTTGTAAACCATAAGAACAAGTGTTATCAAGATAATAGTGAAATCAAATGTTTAATCCCCCTGGTCTATTTGTAAATCACAACAAGTGCTTGCCTTCAGCCAGGCCACTCCAAGCAGAAAATGCAATGGTCCCAGACTAGGCTATCCTGGATAGTAGTACATGTAGTGGGGGTGCTAAGTATTTAATGGTAATGGTCTAGCTGTATGTACCTTTGAACCTGTTCAATTACTAGCCTGGTTTGCTGTAGTTCTTGATCTGTAAAGCACATGTTGATAATAATGGTGATCATTCCAAGTGTATCTCCTGTAGTGTACCTATGCCTGTGTCCAGTGTATGTTTGTTTATCCTGTCCTATGTGTATGGATGTTTATCTGGTCTTCATCTTCTCTATACCTCTAACACCTATATATTAACACCAGAGGTGGGCTCGCCCTAGGCTGGACATTGTTTGTTTGGCCAAATTGGCTTAAGTTTTCCTGAAAATTGGCTCCAGTTCCACTGAAAGATGTCTATATCATTCAAATAGGTATCTTTTACATGCACAACTCTTTGCAGAAGAATTTGTCTGATATTGCTACTGCTACACCAGGATTTGATGCATACATGTATAACTCGGGAGTTCCTCAAAGTCTTTTTCTAATCTTCTTGTTTCAGTTTTATGTACATTGTCACATTGTACATGTTTTTGTACATTTACCAGTTTGCAGTCCGTTGCATGGAAATTGAGGCAGTCTTCATGGACTTCCCCCCCCCCCCCTTTGCTTTATTAATTCAAATACACCTAAATAAATGAAAAATTCTACTATAATGTTAAATTTTAAGAGGAATTAAATTTATGAGAAATAATCCAAATGATCAGAATGTCTTCAAACTTGCTGGCCTTTCCAAACTCATAATGGCCTTCCCGAACTCATTGCCTCCCCGAACTCAGTATGGTCTTCATTATGGCCTTCCCAAACTCAATATGGTCTTCTCAAACTCATTATGGCTCTTTAAAACTTGTTATGGCCTTCTCAAACTCACTATGGCCCCTTTCAAACTCATTATGGCCTTCCCAAATTCATTATAGCTCCACCCAAACTTATTATGGCCCCTCCCAAACTCACTATGGCCCATCCCAAACTCATGATCTTCCAAAACTCATTTTCGTCTTCCTAAACTCGCATCTTGGATGAGATTCCGAGTCCTCATCGCACTTTCATTGATGGGAGAAATTTCACCGCTTTCTAAAAATAAACTGATAAAAAATGCTGATCAAATTTTATCACCCATGTTATATTTTTGACCCATTGATCTGTACATGAAATATTCAGCCTAAAGAAGACACATCTCAATATTGTCTTTGCAAATCTAAATTTTCTTGGGATGGCTGCCATTGGATGTCAAAATCCACATGTACATGTAGTCTACAGTAAGGTTATGGAGTTTGTACATGTTTGGTTTATTTTGCTGGCTGTATATATTTACACACATGCTAAGCATGGTAAGCCTAACATTCCAGAACTGGCTTGTCACCAGTCTCGATGGCAAAGAGAACTGGAACATCTTTGGTGTTAAATATATGACAGGCATTTACAAACCATCTGGCCGACTTATGATATAACACAGAGAGTAGCATATTAATCTAATTATGATGAAGAAAGATAAAGTACACCAGAGGAGGGAACGAGATGAATTTATTATCCAGGATTGCTTAGTTTGAAGGCTGGGAAGAGGTCTGGCTTATCATCTCGTAACCATTCAGCCAATCAGTTGATGGAGTTCATCTCAGTAAAGTCCGTTCACATGCTTGCTTTTAACAATTCTCCAGGCTTCTACATGTAGCCAGTCTCTCATGTTGCGGGAGCTGTTGATCACTCTCCTAGATTTTGTACTGCAAGAGTGATCCTGGTGTTCAGCCTTGTCAGTGGAGAGTGATCACTCTCCCTCTTTATCACTCGCCTAACTTTTCTCCCAGGAGAGTTATAGATTACTGTCCTGAAAAATAAAAATGTGCTGCAAAGTAATTCTGTCAAAAGTGAATCACTGGCGCAATATAGTACAAAAACTAGGAGAGTGATCAATGTTCAGCTCTTGCAAATTTTACAAGCGTGAGAGACTCGAGACTGTGTAGCCAAGTTCAACTCACCATACATATCCTTCATTCAACTTCCCATGCATATCCTTCATTCAACTTCTCATGCTTTTGCATATCCTTCATAAAACTTCAGTACAAGTGATAATTGTTTCTGATTAATACAAACAGTTGGCATACATGTTGTCAAAGTGGGGTTGGGGAAGGAGAGGAGCTTGTATTAAAATTACATACACCTCAATGTCGATTGTATGTATATGCACAAGCTATGTTTCTCATGTGATTTATGTCTGATTGTAATCATTTAATTACCATTTCATGTACAATCTTCATGAATAAACATGTAATTGTAATTAACACGATTAAGTAAAGTAATTGAAAATGAAAATCATTAAATGTGAATAGAATTGATGAATCAAGAGATCTGGATGATGAATTCATTGAAGCATTCATGGACATGCACAAGTTTCATTCCAATTTCACCACTGTTCAAACAATGTGTACCTATGTACTCAAGTGGGACATCATTCACCACAGTCAGGATGTTATTTATTGTCTGCATTTGTTTGACTTTCTCTCTTAAAATGGCTAAAAATAACTTCTCATCCCATGCTCATCGCTGAATGTGATTGTTTCACCCATGTAACTTCATGCCTTCCATGCGGACTTGGTTGAGTGGTATAGCCTTGACAAAAAGAAACCTTGCAACTTCATAATGAACTTGAAACAGATAAACATGCATTGAACAACTTCTTAAGTGTGTCATTCACAGAAACACTTTAGTTCGTGTTTTAACATTAAAGCAAATATTGGATAAAAATGTACTTATACATGTACATTTTTAGCCCACCATCACCAGATGGTGGGCTGTTCAAATCACTTTTCGTCCGTCGTCCGTCGGCAGTCCGTCCGTAAAACAATTCTTGTTACCGCGATTTCTCAGGAACTACGGCATGGATCTTTTTCAAATTTGGTACACAGGTTCCTCTTGGGATCTAGTTGTGCAAGAAACCTTTTCTGGTCCGATTGGAAAATCCAATATGGCCACCAGGCAGCCATCTTGGATTTCCCCATGAAACCTTGTTACCGCGATTTCTCAGGAACTACTGTATGGATCTTTTTCAAATTTGGTACACTGGTTCCCCTTGAGGTCTAGTTGTGCAAGAAACCTTTTCTGGTCCGATTCGAAAATCCAATATGGCCACCAGGCAGCCATCTTGGATTTCCCCATGAAACCTTGTTACCGCGATTTCTCAGGAACCACTTCATGGATCTTTTTCAAATTTGGTACACAGGTTCCACTTGGGGTCTAGTTGTGCAAGAAACCTTTTCTGGTCCGATTCGAAAATCCAATATGGCCACCAGGCAGCCATCTTGGATTTCCCCATGAAACCTTGTTACCGCGATTTCTCAGGAACTACTGCATGGATCTTTTCAAATTTGGTACACAGGTTCCCCTTGGGGTCTAGTTGTGCAAGAAACCTTTTCTGGTCCGATTCGAAAATCCAATATGGCCACCAGGCAGCCATCTTGGATTTTTCCATGAAACCTTGTTACCGCGATTTCTCAGGAACTACTTCATGGATCTTTTTCAAATTTGGTACACAGGTTCCCCTTGGGGTCTAGTTGTGCAAGAAACCTTTTCTGTTCCGATTCGAAAATCCAATATGGCCACCAGGCAGCCATCTTGGATTTCCACATGAAACCTTGTTACCGCGATTTCTCAGGAACTACTGCATGGATCTTTTTCAGATTTGGTACACAGGTTCCCCTTGGGATCTAGTTGTGCCAGAAACCTTTTCTGGTCCGATTCGAAAATCCAATATGGCCACCAGGCAGCCATCTTGGATTTCCCCATGAAACCTTGTTACCGCGATTTCTCAGGAACTACTGCATGGATTTTTTCCAAATTTGGCACACGGGCTCCCCTTGGGGACTAGTTGTACAAGAAACCTTTTCTGGTCTGATTCGAAAATCCAATATGGCCACCAAGCAGCCATCTTGGATTTCCCCGAGAAACTTTATCGTCATTTCTCAGGAAGTACTGCATGGATCTTTCTCAAATTTGATACACAGGTTCACCTTATGATCTAGTTGTGCAAGATACCTTTTTCGGTTCAAATTGAAAATCCAATATGGCCACCAGGCGGCCATCTTAGATTTCCCCATGAAACTTTGTTATCGTAATTTCTCAGGAAGTACTGCCTGGATCTTTATCAAATTTGGTACACAGGTTCCCCTTGTCGCCTAGTTGTGCAAGATACCTTTTCTGATCCGATTCGGAAATCCAATATGGCCATCAGTCGCCCATTTTGGATTTCCCGAAGAAACTTTTTTATCGTGATTTCTCAAGAAGTACTGCATGGATCTTCCTCCGATTTGGTACACAGATTCCCCTTGTGGCCCAGTTGTGCAAGATACCTTTTTTGATCCGATTCAAAAATCCAATATGGCTGCCAGGTGGCCATCTTGAATTTCCCCTTGAAACATTGTTATCGTGAATTCTCAGGAAATATTTCATGGATCTTTCTGAAATTTGGTACATAGGTCCCACATGGGGCCTAGATGTGCAAGATACCTTTATGGTCCGATTCGAAAATCCAATTAATACGGTATTCCCGAGTTGTGACGTTGCATCACAAGAGTCGGCGGATCAAACGGTGGGGCATATTCTATATATTGACTATAGAGAATATCCATATCTTCACCTTCCATATTAAGGAGTTCAAATAATACGGAATTAAAATGTATTTCTTCAAATTTTAAATCAGTTTTCTTTGATCCATGCAGTTGCAAGTGAACTGCCCCACCCTTTCGTCTGCCGGCGGGTCAGCTACATGAAGGGACGTCACTCTTGTGACACAATGTCACAACTCGACAACTGTAGACCACTGCATGTTTCGATCCAAGGGAGATAATCAGGATTCAGACACCTTCAAATTCGAAGTTTCAACATTTCTGCGCGGACCGGATCCCTTCAGTATTAAGTATTGTACCATCTTACTATTTTCGAGCATGGTATCTTAAAAGAGATATCTCAAACTAGTCCAGTAAACAGAACAGAATTAGCATTCGTTCCTCATTATAAAATCTTAAGTATGCCAAAGTGTCAAAGAGATTTTTCTTCGCTTCCAGTACCCAATGATGACACGTGCAAAAAAAAAAAAACAAAAAAAAAACTACAAAACGAAGACGAAGGATCCTCCGTACATGTACATTCACTTTCAGACTAACTTCGCTCATTTCTCTTGTACTATAACAACTGACATAAGTACAGTTTCTAGAAATCTTGAAACTCCTGAAACTTTAGAAAGATTATATCTTGGTATTTGCCAGTGTCCCTTTTTCGATCTTTTTCGCTCAGATTCGAAATTTTGTAAACAAAATTACAAATCAATCGTCTTAGTAACAATGGACAAAAAGATCCTCTTGTCATTAGCTTACAATTATCGGATAATGGTGGGCGCCAAGATCCTTCAGGATCTCTCGTACTATTAAAGGAGCCGTCCAAGGCTGTGTGTGTCTGTCCATCCCTGGAGCCTACAAAGACCACTCTTCCTTAGTTAGGGCATCTGCTTTCAAATGACTCCTCCTCAAATCACTGCGTATTATGGTACAAACATCGCACTGTTCTTTGCACTTTCTGAAATATCGGCATACATTTTTCAGATTGCAGTCTCTCAGTCTCTTCACCAGGCTGAGGCATTGTAATCTGGAAATCTGAATTCCCTTGGCAGATCATGCTGTTTGAAAAACTGTGAAACAGGCAGTCCGTGCATTCCAGATTCAGTATTTTGCTGATTTCGGAGTGAATCAGATGATATTCCGGAGTCCGTATTTGCCAATTTCAGAGTGAATCGGATGAGGTTCTGGAGTCAGTATTTTGCCTATTTCAGAGTGAATCAGATGAGATTCTGGCAAGTCTAATCCAGGGATTTTGGCTTTCCAAGTTTTATCATCATTGATCAGTACATGCTAACTTTGACAGTTTATCCAGAGAGGAGAATGTAAAAATGTGAACTTCAAAAGCTTGCTGCATCTTCTGATTCAATGAATCCTAACTTCTTGGAAGTATTCCCTACCTCTGTTCAAAAATTATCTGTAATGTCCACATCCTGGGGAGAAAATGTGTTTTCTGTTTCCACATCTATGTTGATACTGGCTTTGTTGTGCTTGTTGAATGTTTTGCGTCATCTCTCTAGTTTTTACCCCTCGGCCGTTTTGAGCTTGGAGTATTGTCGTCGCCATGTACGTCAGTCCATTACCGCATTCTAGGCAAAACCGCATTCTAGGCAAAACCGCTTGAGACACAACCACCAAATTTTGAACACTTATTCAACTAGTGCCAAGTCAGACGCCTGTCAAAAGTGACTCCTCTCAGCCCATATTTTACAGAGTTATGTTCCTTTACAGATATATTCATTTCTATTTCTGTCCTATATGCTTGAATGTAACTATATCTGCAGAACTGTGTTCGATATAGCTACTATATTTTGGAAACTTATTTATAGTGTTGTATTATAGAAGCCAACGAAAAAATTACTCGCCTCGACCCTTATTTTACAGAGTAATGCTCCTTCTGGGCTGCAGTTATCTCTGATTTTGTGATATACATGTATGCTTGAATGTACCCAGATTATGAAGAAACTTTTCCAGCCAATTGTAGTCTAGGTGCCTACAAACAAATTAGTTGTCTCGGCCCATATTTTATGGTGTTATGCCCCTTTCGGATGTAATGATATCAGATTTTGTGATCTGTAGTTGAATGCACAAGTTATATCTGTAGATCCGTGTTCGATACAGGTGCTAAATTTTGGAAACTTATTTATCTAGTTGTATTCTAGAAACGTACACAAAAAACCCTCCTCTTGGCCCTTATTTTATGTAGTTATGCCCCTTTTTGAGTGTAATAATCTTGGATATGCTTGAATGTAACCAGTTACATGTATATCTGAAGAACTGTGCTCAATACAGCTACCAAATTTAAGAAACTTATTTATCTACTTGCATTCTACAAGCCTACAAAAAATTATTCGTCTCTGCCCTTATTTTACAGAGTTATGACCCTTAAATTGTGTATTAATCTAGATATAATTTTGTGATATATATTCTTGAATCAATGTAGCTGTTTTTATGCAGAATAGATGATATTTTCTAAAAAGGACAATTCTAGATGATTAGTATAGCCATAATATGTTGCACAGCAGCCCACACAATTCACCTCAGCAATCAGCAATTGCCGAGGTAAATGCCGTGGCATAATCAGTTCACCTCAGCAATATTTAACATGGTGTTAAATAGGAATATTTTGATATGACAGTATTTTTGCCGAGGTGATCTTTCTGAATTGTGAGGGCTGCTGCACATTCTCGGTGTATTTCTCAATTGCTTGGGAGAAGCCGAGGGGTTTTGTGAGTCCCGCCATCATGTTTCTTGCAGCAGTGACAAATGTGTGTAGGATACTGCTCAGTATCGAGATTAACATCAACTCCCAATGACCGGTTACATGTAATGTCCCTGTCAAATGGGACATGTCGCCCTACCCCTCTGTTATCATCCTGTGCACAGAGTCTACAGGTGTTCTTCAGGGTGGTACATGTATTCATCTATTTCAAGTCACTGAAATAGTGACGTTAGGACTCCGCTTCTCTCTATATGTGTCTGATCTGACTTTTCTGCATGTGTGGTTATCACACTGCTAATTTAGATCTCCCAAACATCAACTCCTTAAAATAATGAAATTGCACCACGAATCATTTTGGGACAGTATTTCCTTCCAGTTACATCTCTTTGCAATTTCGCTTGTGATATGTTGGCATACTTACGTGATTTTTAGCCATATCTCCATCTAGTCAGTTGGACTCTACTAATAGGAACCAACGTTGTGATATGACTGAAATAGTGTTGAAAGTGACGTTAAATCATATTCACTCACTCCTACTTGAATGAAATATTAATATCCTAGAGTCAACTACTTCAGCCTATAATAACTAAGCATGTATGCTGGTTCGTGGTCTTTGTTGGTTTCCCCTTTCATGACAGCTTACGTAACTAGACATGGACATGATTGGTCAATTACATGTACATGTATTAGATAGTCATACACAAATTTGAAAGTACTGGTATGTTTTGAAAAGGAATTATCTGACACCCATGGCACCATGGCACCATGAAATGAGGGTAATATCATTTCTATAGAAATAACATACATGTAACATGATTTGTGAAAGCTTATAGATGATGAGATTTATAACACAAACATTTAAATTAATTGATCACAAAACAAAATATTTCAAAATAGAATGATTTGTCACGGCATGAAGGGCAGTAAAGTTGTATGTTTGATAAAAAATACTGAGGATAAAACACCATTCACTGTTGCTGATTAAAACAATCAAATAAACACAGAATGAATGCTGCTCGGTTACTTTAAGGGGGTAACACGGTAACTTAGTCAGGTGACGCTGTATGGGGGAGGTGACAGAGATAGTGCCCCATGACTAGGGGGTGACACTGTAGGGGTGGTGTGTAGTAAGGCTCAAGCTAGGAAATGCACATCTTTGCACATCAAGCATAAATTACTAAGTAATGTTCTGTCCTGTCCCTTGACCAAAATGTACTCAACTTGTGGTTATCTTTCCTTTTAAATGGGAAATGTATGTTTCCTTTGAATAGCCAATCAAATTTGAATTTGAAGAGGTCATACACCATATGAGGGGCACCATAAATAGGCTTTGAAATATTAACCTAACAGTTTGTTGAGAAAAAATCATGCCATAAGCAGGCCTCTCGTTTTAAGGCGCGCGATCGCGCTCCCGCACCTTCGCGCTCCTGAACTTGGAACTAGGTGCGCGACTATAGCGCACCTGGCATTTCGCGGTCGTTAAAAAACAGTAAAAGCAGCTAAATTCATTACCAACTTACGTGTGCCATTAAATTGCCTTCCGACAGCAACGCATGTGTTTACGTCCGGTTAAATGGTCAGCGGTCGAAAGAACGCCTGCCTACGTGCCGCCGGCAAGTGAATTTTTCCGGCGACAACTTGTCTTGCAAAAACAATCTACCTGTCGCATGCGGCAAGTAGGATTTTATATAGCAAAAACGATAGAATGCGATCAATTTTCGTAAATACCTTTTAGAAGTCTAGATCTATCTGAAGGAACGGACAATCCAAGAAATAATCCATTGAAAATTTATTTCAAGCCGATCTTTAGCCATTGTTGTTGGACCTTGTTGTTGGTTTTCTCTATCAACATTTCCCGCGCCAAATTTACTTCCGGTTGCGCGTCACCTCTTGCGCGGTAGTCCGGTGCATGCAAAAGTCGGACCTGTTATGAAACGGAATCGGACTATCTGATTTTTTTCTTCCAGTTGGTAAATAATATTGTCGGCTTCTTTTCTTTGGCTTCTATTCACAAGTGGAAGTTTTTCTATGCAGACATTTCAGTTAATTGATAATTCCAATGGGACTCTGGTGGCCGATTCTAATTTATTGGAATCAGCAATTTACAAGGGGAGACTTCTGATAAATATAAGTAAATATAGTTGGGATACTGGTTAACTCCCCATAAATTTTCATTCTTTAAAAAGGGTGTTAGTTGGATCTAAATTCTTTGATATAATGAGTTCTAACTGCAGAAATTAGGGGAATAGTTGTCTTTGACATATCAATGTTGACATCAACTTTCCACTGGTGCTCTAAGTTTGAAAGAACATGTGTGCCAAATAAAAAAATTAATAATAATAAGTTTAAAAAACACCCACCTCATTTTTTGAAAAGAAAAATTGCAGGAGAACCACTCACTGTCAAATTTCACATCATTATTGGTCACTGTTCGTCTGTTACCAAGGGAGATAACCCATCACTCGCCTAGACTCATTTAAGGGGTGTGATTTTAGGTGTGCTAACCACACTCCTGAGAATAAATAAGGCGAGTGATTGTCACTCGCCTGTTGTCTCACAAAACAAGAGGCCTGCATAAGGCGAATAACATGTTATTTTCGAAATGGTGTATGAAGAACTATGGAATACACCCTATCATTCCACGTAATTATTACTTCTGAGTTTTCAAGTCCACTTCTAAGTTCTCGGGTTGTCAGACCCAAGGAACAGACTTTATGTACTGTCTATTTCCAACACTGACAAATTACAGATTTCTGGCCAGAGTGTCCTGCTGTGTGACAATATGAAATTTTGCCTGTATTTGTTACAGATCCTGTAACCAAGAGATTTATTATCACCAGAGGGGTTTTAAAGGGATATCATGATGTAGTCAAATGTATTTCGCATGTTTTAGGCATACATCATGTATTTTCTGCTGATCGCCTGAGGCTGTGTTTTCATTCAAAATGGGTAAGGTTCCAATTATATGTTCTTGCAAAGCTATTAAGTACATAAACATAAACAGAGAGCATTGTATCACAACTTTTCAAAGCTCTGTGCTTTGAACGGGCACATGACGGGGTAGACACCAAATTTGAAGACGTTAAATTAACTATTTTCTTAACAAACAGATTTTTGCCCTTTAGCATTGAAAAACGCTGTGGAAACTGTGCTTTCAAATAAAAAGGAAGTTCAGGGATTTTTTCTTCTGTTCGCTTAGGGCTTAATTTTTTTCGTAAACACACTTTAGCTGAGCTATGTAAACGTGACGTTTTTTTCTCACTCCATCAAGTCACGCCAATTGTTGAGGGCATACATTCTCATTCATGTATTGACAATGCGGAAATGAGTCGCTAGATTATGCTTTGATGTGCAGGTTCAAGTTTGTGAATGAAATCCCCTCCAATCTGTCTGTCACTTTCACAACATGTGGATAAAAAAAAAGAAGAGAGAGAGACTCGGAGAGATCGAGACCTGTAGATTCTTGTTGTCTCCAGTGTTCATGTACATGTGAAACCTGTGTGTACTGACCATGATTTGAGACCAGATGATAGTGTCGGTCTGAATAGGGATCTGGTTTATCAAGGTGCAAAATACTTTAAATTAAAGAACTGGGACCAAGGATAATATCAGTATTAGAGGTTGATCAGTTTACTCAGGTGTCCGTATTCACTGGTTTCACTGTGTATGATAATCAGCTGCATGTACCTACACCTGTATCACTTAAAATCATCAACGTTTATATTCCAATTAAATATATTGCTTGTTTAATATTCGTGTATAAAGTCCATGATGCACCAACATACTGACATGCTAACTATAGACTTTATCACTTCCTGATCAACATAAGTTAAAAGATTCAGTGACATACAGGCTCGTCGAAAATGAACTTATGAACATGTGTACTGATACTGTGTATATCATCGGTGTGTATGACAGCTGAGATAAATGCATTGGTTCAATTTTTCTTTGAGTTTACAATGAATTTTGGGGAAAATTGATTGGTTGATTTCAATATTTGAAAACAATCTAGCAAATGTCATTGGTTCATAGAGAAACTTGGAGAATATTCAACCAATCAAAGTTTAGTTTTCCCAGGTCGAAAATCAAGATGAAAGGCTTGAAGGATATGTATTACAATAATTCCTGAAATGTAATTTTTAAAAATTGTTTTTGTTTGTATATTTCAGTCAACAGACGATGAGGATGCGACTGTTAACACGAAAGTCTCGTTCACAGAGTTCATGCAGCAATACAAGGAGCTCACTGATTGGCTGACCCAGATCCAGGTGGTGACACAGAGGAAGGGAACCAGTCGTTCAGAGAAATACCTGAATCAGGTCAGTTGATTTAATAGTCAATGGAGTTAGTCGAAAGAAACAACAAAGCATCATAGGATTTCTTCCAGTTTTACAGCACTTTATTTGTCCATCTGAAGTTTCAAAAAGAAATCAGGGATTTTCATTGGCTAATGGTGAAAATTGGGAGAGAATCCAGCCAATGGTAGCGTTTGTGTTAAGGTTCACTGCAAGTTGTCTGTCTGTTCATCTTCACTCCCTTGTCCACTTAGAACTGACACTGTGAATCACAGACATTTCTGGAATAACAAAGCAAAACTTTAGGAAAGTGACTGCAAAAGAGTCATTTCCTCCGCAACCAATGAAATGCTGTCAAATAAGCCAAGCAATCATGAGCTACAGTAGAAAAGCATCTCCCAGAGATCGTACATGTACAAGTATGTTCAAATGTTATACAGTTAAAATACAGTACTTAAAGGTGGGTCTGCACCTCCCTGTTGGATTGAATCTCCGACATGGGCATTGGGATCCATACATACATGTATTACTCACTGTGGTAAGTGAGATGATCAATTATTGGGCAGACTTTACATCATTGTACAGTACAAACACTCCTAAATTGTCTGGCAATTTCAAATGAGGTTTCTAAGCCGATAACAGAATAGCCAATCAGTACAGACCTTACAACGCTCTGCATCAGGATTAAGAACAGTAGCATGACTTCAGATACCCCTGATCTACCCTAATGCCCCAATTTAGGGAAATTTTAGCATAGTTCAGCCAGAATATGTATTGGGCAATTCCATGTCAGAGTTCGAATTTGGCACCTGTCCGTCAGTCCGAGACTGGTAAAAAATCAAACGGACTGGTGTGAGTGACTGAACAACAAGTCCGTCGGACTGGTAACAAAAAAGCTCCCAGTTCACTGTGTAAACTATTTCTCTGGATATCTCCGCACAATTTGTAAAGAATGAAAAACGAAATATGTCTGTTTTCGGTTACCCGACCGAGTCTAAATAAATCGTGCGAGTCTAAAAACATTTTCAGCAAATTCCAACGAAATCACGACCACGGCCACGTTTTACGACAACAACAACAACCGTAAAGCGGCGCGAGCAAAGTCAGCATACCGTAAAGTGTGATTGTAATGCAGCATGGCAAAGCAGGTTGGCGATCTTTTCAGAAAATAAAGCACCCACTTCCAGGTCGGGAATCAGAAATCAGCAACATGATTACGCTTCACACCTGATCATGTTTACCAGGACAATTTTAAACATATTCTCCATCAACTTCGAAAGAAATCTACTGATTTTTTGGCTTGAAATGGTGTTTGTTGAAGCAGTGTTTCGCGACGACATGTGCAGTCAAAGTCGCCGTCAAAGTCTAGCCGACGGGGTTTATCGTCTGTGATTATCTTCACACGCGCTCAAGAAATTGAAGAAATGCACAATTATTAATTTCTTATTTAGTAGCAACCATCACAGAGAACAAAATATTCATGATGACAAATGTTCTCAGATCACCTTTTATCAGAAGTTCATAATTGTCTAGACAATTATGAACTTCTGCTATTTTTATTTAATATTAACGGACTAGTAAACATATTTGCGGACTGGTTACATTTTTGGCTCACCAGTCCGGCGGACTGGTTCAAATTTTTCTTAAATTCAAACACTGCATGTCACGTAAGTTACATTTTCATTCCCGGTAGGGATGCATTTGTAACATCTTACACAATTAACAGGGAAATTACACCAATAACATAACAACTCACTTAAATAAAAGTATTTCTTATACTATGAATGGGTTTTTGATAATTTCAGTCAAATTAATTAGTGTCTGAGCTTAATTAAAAAAGTGTCACATAAGTTACTCAGAGAATTAGGGCAGTTTTGGTTCATTGGATATGTGTTAAAAATTCTCTGATTTGGTTGGAAGAATCTTAAAAGTTCTCACCCAGGGCAATAGCTTGAATATTGAATTAGTAGACATGAGTATAGTTGTCATCAGTCAATTCGCCATATTTCACGACAAGGGTTATAAAGATTGTTAACCAGTGTCACGTAAGTTACAAATGTGCGTCACGTAAGTTACACGGGATGGGTTTCTGTACCATTTATTCATGAAATACATGGAGAAATGTTCAGAAAATGAATAATACAATGCACCTATACAGGAATAACAATTTCTGGGATACTTGACTGCTAATTATTTTGTATTCAATTAACAAACTCATTGTCATATTTTCAGTGAAAACATTGGAATTGTATATGGGATTGAACCCTGTACTTAGTCTGCAAGGAGAGTTTAGAGTATCTAAATAGTATACTTTTAGTGGTAACTATGTTAGAAATACTTAATAGTTTGATTTCTTTTCAGAAAAAAATTCTCCCCAGTTTACATGGTTTTGTTGTATGTAACTTACGTGACACTTTTGTAACTTACGTAAGTTACACAACTTCACTCGTCCAAATTTCTATTCAACTATTTGTTTTTTAACTAGTTAAGAGGTGTATGTTCCTAGTGGACATGAGGTAGTTTCATTGATAGAAGAGGTTTTTTATATCTATTGCCTGTATTATCTGTTGACAAAATGACCCATGAAAATTTGTCACGTAAGTTACATTGTGTTTAATCTGATTGAATATTGGGTGAAAATGACAAAGTCTTGTCAACTTTACAAATTTGACAAGTTTTCATATTAGAATACATGGTTGTTAGTAACTTACATCAGATATAAGCAAACTGAGGTGAATACTTAGGATTTTGCATCTTATTTTGAGGCCTACTAGAAAATCACATTTTATAGCTGTCCGAGTTTGCTAGGTGTTTCTACGTTATTTTTTTCTACAACGTGGACTATTGAGCGACAAAAACTTCATTTTGTCTTAGTTCGGGTACTGGTTGATACAAAAAATGAAGAGATGTCACAATCCTAGCAGTTTGAAATTTGACCAACTTTCACTCTCTGTCGTGGAATCGACCATTATATAATAGGCACATACTTGAGATGTAAGATTGAGGTCTTCCCTGATATTTGGGTCAGGGTCAAGTGAACACACTTCAGTTCAGGTAGACCCTCTCAACTCCACATCCTGCATCTTAACCATGATCTTCCAGGTTCCCATTGTGTGGGTACATACATGTACATATACATTAAACACCGGTTTGAAATAAACAGTTGAAAAGATACATGAAATTTTCTGAGAGAATTTGATGTCTGCCTTCGCGATTTATACCTTTACAGTAGTTTTTGTTAGTCAGATTTATTTCCTGTGGTTTAATTCATTTACAGTCTGGTCTAGACTGTGACAACCCGAATCAAACCACAAGTTCTGCATCCACATTATTGTAAAATTTACTGCATTGGTGAGTTTAGAATAATCCAAATGTATTTGGAAAAATGATACGGTTGAGGTTACTTGTGTACCAGTCATACAATTATGTATAAGATAAGTAAGAAGTATGTATATGTTGTACCAGGCTTTTGGGTATACAGGCTGGTATTTCATCTCGAAGATAAATATTTTCATTCGACCTGTGTCCTTGTGAAAAGATTTAGTCTACAAACAAAACTGATATAACAAATTTATCACATGGACAAGCTCTTTTCGTTATATTTTCATATAACATATTTATCGCGTTGAAGAGCTCTTTTCGTTGTATTTTCATATAACATAATCACCAACCCAAATGCACATACATGTCAAGCTAGGTTGAATTGCGTGTAAATTTCCACTGCACACACATGTAAGTTGCCCATCAGTGAAAAAATTGTGTCCAGAGCAGTATGGTACTGTGGC
This sequence comes from Hanleya hanleyi, assembly GCA_036873755.1. Classification (NCBI taxonomy): domain Eukaryota; kingdom Metazoa; phylum Mollusca; class Polyplacophora; order Lepidopleurida; family Hanleyidae; genus Hanleya; species Hanleya hanleyi. The sequence goes on along the minus strand of JAVTVY010038931.1, from coordinate 14,099 downwards.
GGTGACATCTTCCCGTAGCGGTACCGTAATGGTATTGGAGCAGACACACAATCACTGATGGTCCGTTCTGGTACCACTACGGTGAAGACATAGTCACCGCTATTGTACCATTCTGCTCTGGACACAATGTTTTCACCGACGAGGAACTCGCATGTGTACGTTAGTTGTATCCACGGTCGGATATCGTTGATTCCTTTTACCCTGGCTGCAGATGTTGCCTGTAGGTATTGCATGTGCATCCTGGACAGCTGAGCATTGGTATATTGCACGTGCGTCCTTGACAGCTAAGCATTGGTATACATGGTATATTGCACAAACATCCTTTAAGCGATATGCCAACTGTAACTTTGAAATACCATCTTTTGCACTAGAGTAATTAACCAATCAAAACCCTACAAGGTGTGAAAAGGAATACATGTAGGACCCAACGCCGTGATATGACTGAAATATAGTTGAAAATGACATTAAATCATATTCACTCACTCAATCACTCAAAACCCTACAATTTCCTCTAATAAATAGATCTACACCACTTAACATGCTTATTAATATATCAGGACAATATTTGGACACTCTCTATCTGATAATATTTAATCTGGTATGGATTTATCAAATTATTTTTTACACGCTATAAAATATATGTCTGACACGATATCAATTCCTTTTCATGAACATTTACATGTAATATTGAAATATTATAGTGTCATGCAATACAGGGATGAGATGAACTGATAAAAAAGTTAATAAAATTATATTCCTTTATGCTTCACTGAGACTATTCCTACAGCTGTACATGTATACTAAAATCCCAATGCACATTTGTACATGTAGTTGCATTCTACAGCAAATGCCAAGAGAATTTGCTGCATGTCTGCATGTGGCAATATCTCGTTAAATTCCCAGAAATTCCCTCGCCAGAAACGTGTTTCATATCAACGTGGAGGAACTCCCTAGACAATGCCACACTGATGACTCATCCTTCCCAGCCTGATTACTGGGAGAATATTTCTGTCGGCTAACCCAGTTTCTCATGCCAGTCAATGGACACTCAAATCAATATTTGGAGGTTTAGCTGTAACCCCTAACAGCCTTCATCAGCTGGTCCTGATAATGCTCAGGCCAGGCCATTGTTGATATTCCACAGATTTGAATTGATACACATCACTAACAGATGTGTGCATAGATTGTTTGTGTACTCAAATATATTCACATTCTGGAAACAACAACAACAGATGTTATGATTTGAAAATTAGGTAGTGTAATGGTGCCTGCGAATAAAATCATTTGATCAGCCCCGGTAATTTTTGAAACTTATTTGAAATTTGCAAATATCATAAGCTATCTGGCATGATGATGTGTAAACACAGAGTAGATGGACTGATATTTCGACAGTAGGAATTTAAAAAAAATAAAATCTTTTCACCTAAAATCTCAAAATAATTGTAGTTGACCAAAGTGTAATGAGAAGAATAAACTCAGTGTGGCCTGAGTGATTCAGAGTGGACATTAACAGATATTGACCATCTGAACAACTCAAGTGGTCAGTAAAGGGAGGAAAACAATGGGAAATGTCTGTGTCCATGGCAACACAGATTTCTTGCCCTGACAATTCCTCTAAAAATATTGTAGTGTTTACCCAATTTGTGTGATTTGTCTCTGAAGTAAAATATTGGAAACTTGATATGAGCAAGATATATTGTATTGTGTGCAGATAAAGGTCAAGCATATTTGTACATGTATATATCACCAAGAAAGAACCAAGCATTATTTATGACTTGGTTCAATAAATTTTCCTGCAAGATCTTCAAAATCATTCTGCATATGAAATTTCAGCAATTACATGTGCATGGACATTCCAATTATACATTTATGCAGCTTTTTTGTTGAAATATTCCTCACATATTTTTTCAGGTACATGTATTGGTTCACATGTAATATTTTCAATTTCTCAAGTACTTTTAATATAACGTAGTCTTATTTTTTTGGCATGTATTTTTTGTAATTTGATAATGGGAAGAAACATTCCCCAAACTATAATTGTAATTTATGAAACTGACAATACATGTAATTTAATTCTTTTTGCCTGCTCCCTTGTTATATTTCTCATTCATTGTACATGATTCTTAATACAAATAATGAAAAAATAAGCTTGGCTTCTCCCATCATCTGATCAATTATCCAAACCAGGGGGAACAACTCCCATCTTATATCATCAATCCTGCCCAGTGGAGTGGTGACCTCCCTTGTATCACTCATGATTGTGGCCGACAGTCTTATGAATGAGGGAGACCACTCTGTCTCTAGTATTGGACACAGCTGACAGCAGTTTGCAGCCAACCCACATTCAACACTGCACAGTGAATACAACATTTTCAGATCTTTTCAGTAAATGCTAAAATACAGAACCTGTCTCACAGAGAGGGTTTATTGAAGGGCAGCCCAGTGGAGCTCAGTGGTCGAAATTTGATTATTTTTTCCTTAGCCATTTGGCTACCAGACATAACAAATTATTCGCCAAGTTGGCGAGGAGATAATTTTTTCACTCGCCGAAGGTTCAGCTATGTAGTGATCACGCAATTGCCTCCGCTGTCCTATTTCGCTGTGTTAAATGGAAGAGCAAGAATGCTTGTTGTAGGTTATCTCCCTTGACAACCTATTAATAGCTGCAGCTGTCCCAGATAGAATAGCCGTTCCGACTGGCTATGCGTTATGCTAAATTTTCGTTTACCATGAAATGTTTGAAAACGTAAGAACAATTTCGTTGCTTTTCTTCTTGACTCCCATATACATCTCAAGGACGATTATTCTGCTTCAAAAGCCAAGAATTTCCTCCATGATCTCGGCAATAAGATATATTCATCAAACCAGACACATGGTTAGTTTTACTTCACTGGACTGAGTAATTCTCAATTCACATCGTTCATACCCGAGCTTGAAAGATTGGATCAAACAAGACCGTCTGTACTTCAATAACTGACTTGTTTATTATTATCAAACTCCAAAGTGTGCATACAAACACCACATCGACACAGTTCCGTCATTATATGTAATAAAGGTATACCACTTCGACCACTTAGCCCCTGCTAGCAGAACAGAACAATTCTTTTATCATGCTGCGGAAGATAGGCCTACGTACATGCAGTACCAACGATTCAGAATCCGACAACACGTGGTAGCTATAAATAAACTCCGGCTCGCGATACCATAACAACATGCACTCAGTTCAAGGTCGCATGCGTTGGGTGCATTCAGTGGTCAAAATAAATTACAGCTTGAACACACGTCGACGAGCAATGCTGAGAGAGAAAAAAAAAGAATCATTTGAATGGGCTGGGTACACTCTAGACAGACACGTAGCACTGAGCAGGTGGCGATAAACGATACTGGAGGACAACAATTTATTCGACAGTTTGGAACAACTAGAATTTTCCTGTCGCCATATATGCGACTAGAGAGAATTTTTATTCGCCGAGTTCTCATTTCTATTCGCCGTTGGGCGACATGGCGAGCGTGATTTTCGACCACTGGAGCTTCCGGGAAGAGCCCTGATGTAAGCAAATTAATATGTAATTTCTACTCGAGACTGGATTATCTATGCATCAGCATGCTTTCAACACTATTTCAGTCATATCATGACGTTTGGTTCCTATTCCTTTTCGCATCCAGAAAACACCTGCATAGGGTCCTATTCCTTTTAACACCCGGGACCCCTAGGGGAAAAATTGACTGTATGTCTGAATTTTTTACTTGTAATGAACAAAATTAGTTCCACTGGTAAAGTCTACTACATGTATGGTCATGGAAATATATAGGTAAATTTGTTTTGATTGTCCTGTTTTCCAGACCTATCATGAGGAACTTCTGCAGAGTTCTCCAAGAAGAGAGTTGTTCAATGACTACGCTAAACAGCTTGTTAAACGCTATCCCAGCCTAAAAGATGAAATCAGCCTTCGAATGCAGCACTTGAATAAGAACTGGAAAGCTCTGGAAGAGGCTGTGTCTCCACAATTTGGCTATCAGGACACTGAAGCCATGCTTAGAGGTAAGTTAAAACAATGGCATTGAAAGAGCCAAACTCGCACTTTCGTTTGTTTATTACAGGGTTTGGAATGACCATATCAGGTGAAATTACGGTAGACATGTTCAATGGAACCTGTATTCTTAGCTGAGGTTGATGAAATAAGTTATCATATCTGCGATTTGGACACACTTTAATGGTTAATTTGAAGGTCCTCAGTTATGATCTGTCAGACTGTTGAACTAGGGCAGTTCTCAAACTCAGTTTTGAAATTTTGAAAGTCCAGGCCTGATTCAGTTGATAAATCCACTGGAAGAATAAATGCCGACAGATGTCAAGATTGAGCCCTTGCGCATAATTTCCCATTGAAGCATGCAGACTTTCCCGTTTCCTTCATTTGAGCAGTCAAACTTATGTCCCCAAACTCTTTCCACAGGTTTCAACATTCAATGCCTGGGTCAGGCCCTGAAGGTGAACTAGAAAGGTTTTTCGATTGAATATCATTGTATTCATGACCAAGAGCTTTTTCCAATTTCGGTGCAATATATTGCATCTTATTTGCGAAAGGAAAGCTGCTGTCAGAGTTTGCAATCGGCATCAATTAACCCATACAAGCTATGATTCTAGAACAGTCCCTGACATTTTCTATGTCTGATCTTCTGTCTGGTACTATAAAAAGAGTCAAGCCTGCATCCATCCCGGTTCTCGGCAGATGACCGAAGTTAAGCAATGTTGAGCTCAGTAAATACTTGGATGGGTGACCGGGTGCTGTACTGACTGGGCTGATCAGTGTCCAGGATAATCGGAACTGTGGACACTCTGATGTTCTGGCCCATGCAGGCACCGTCGTGATATGACTGGAAAAATGTTGAAAATGACGTTAAATCATACTCACTCACTCAACCTGCATTCATCCTTCCCACTGGGTAGTAGTATGAAAGGAGCAGTATGTGCTCAGCCATCCGTACATCTGTTCCACTGGGTAGTAGTATGAAAGGAGCAGTAATGAACTCAGCCGTCCGTACATCCGTTTCACTGGGTAGTAGTTAAAATTTGGTGCCCCATGGTTAGCGGGGAGAGAAAGGTATAGGGGCATGGATAATGTGCAAAAATGAATGTAAATATATGCAACACCAACCATTCCGAAAATGCATAATGGTGAATAAAGTAAAGTGAATCCATTGTTTACCCACTGCATGAATTTCGCATACTCTGATCAGCATAACAACAGATATACAGTGTGGTATACATCTCAAGAGGTAAATCCAGCATGTTGTGCGAAGTTTTTTTTGACAGTTTTTGTCTGAGCAAGTGAAAACTAGTCTATACGATACTTGTTTCCTTTGTGAATGTGAGCGGGCCAGGGAACATGGATAGATGAAAATTTTAGGAAATAGATTGAAGTTAATTACTGCATGGATAATTATAAAACATTGGAGTTGTCGAGTTCGTTATATCTACATTTTGTACATGTAGCTCCTGGCAAAGTTTCGCCTCGTGTTCCATGGTGGTTATTTTATATTGGACGGATTATACCAGGTGAGAAATACCGCTTCTTCGACAAGGCTTAACTCAGCATGCGTGTATGTCGACTAAATACAGTTTCTTTGGCAGGGCATCTATGCATCTATGACGACTGGTCTCCAGCTGCGAGAGATAAAATGACTCACCTCTTATGTTTTATATGACTATTGCTTTATGAACTTATTGACACCTGTGAATTGAAAAGAGTCCCAACGATCACTTGATCAAATACCGTATTTATTACAGATAAAACTACAAACTTAACTCTTTCCCCCATATAAGCGGGTTTTGATGACTTGTGTAGATCCCCATGTAGCGTGTTTTGACCAGTGTTCGCCTAACCAATGAAGACAGATTTTGACGAGTCACTTGAGTTCCCATGTGGTCGATTATTATTGCAATTTTTGGCATTTACTTTGAGTAAAACCTAATTAAAACTATACATTTTCAGAAAGCCAAAATTTCAATAAATCTGACTATATGGACTGTTGGTATGTTTTATGATAAGGGTAAAATGAAATCGGGAGAGAAACAGAAATAATCGATGGAAAATGCGCGATTTGACAACAAATTTGTTTCGTGTGCTTCAAGAGAAACGTGCGAAAAATAGTAAAATCTACTTCCAAATTCCTGAATATTTTACATAACGCGGGCACAAACTACCGAAGTATCTAACCTTGATGACTAACTCGTCAAATCTGCCCATCTGAGTTTATTTTACATAATTTTCCGGGACCTGTTCATCTCCATTATAAAATGTCGATGCGCCATTCTTCCGTTACTTTTGCCGACGCTGCAGTGGCCATGGCGACCATGCGCAAACAAACCGTGTACTCTAATCACGCTGGGCGTGATGAAAAAGTTTGTCAGCCTTGGCCAATCAGTGATGCTGTTTTATTTTCACCTTCTAAATATAGTTTACCGTCTTCATTCTCCTTTACGGAAGTATATCGGTTTTAGCGCGTTCAAAACCTGCCATCTCGTTATGTCTCTGCCAAATCCCGAATCGACAGAAAATTAGCTTTAAAATGGTATATGATAACCTGGGAATGGCAGGGGAACAACAACAACAGAACGCTGCAAAACGTAGCTAAAATGCGACAATTTCTTCGCTTATTTTCGTGATTTCCGACAGTCGGAAAGCAGATATAACACATTTTCTCGCAAGATTAGTACTTATTTTTAGAATAAATGTTGCTGATGTTGATATAACACGTGAACAAATTACGTAGAATGGGTCTGTAAATATTTCTTCACATGACATGGGACATAAAACGGGATATTTTACATCGCTGGAGAAGTATGAAAATTGAAATGAGTCCATGGGTTGAAGACCGACGCCATTACAGTCTATGGGGAAAGAGTTAAAGGTGAAATGCAAAGGTTTTTAGATTCTCCTTTTCACATTTTATATAGGTTGAATAATGATAGAAATACCAGTCTATCTACTTTACTTGGTTTAATTATACCCCCCGTACACGTAGTGTAGGGGCGGTATACTGGTTTCAGCTTGACCGTCCGTCCGTACGTCCGTCCGTACGTCCGTCCGTCCGTACGTCTTGCCGTCTGTACGTCCGTAACATTTGGTTTCCGGAGCATAACTTGACAACCGCTACTTGGATTCCTCTCAAATTTGGTATGCAGCTACCATAACACGAGACCTCGCTTGGGATTGCATATGGCGCATGTGCGTCTACAGGTGGCGCCACCTAGGGTCATTCCGTAACATTTCGTTTCCGGAGCATAACTTGACAATCGCTACTTGGATTCCTCTCAAATTTGGTATGTAGCTACCTTACCATGAGACCTCGCTTGGGATTGCGTTTGGCGCATGTGCGTCTACAGGTGGCGCCACCTATGGTCAAAAGTTAGGGTCATTCCGTAACATTTCGTTTCCGGAGCATAACTTGACAACCGCTACTTGGATTCCTTTCAAATTTGGTATGTAGCTGCCATACCATGAGACCTCGCTTGGGACTGCGTTTGGCGCATGTGCGTCTACAGGTGGCGCCACCCAGGGGTTTTTCTAGCCGTTTTTTCATCGTGGTTACCACGATGAAAAACAATATATATTGAGTTTTGCAGAAAAATTTCAAATTGAGTTTTGATTAAAAAAATTGAGTTTTGCAATTTTTGCCGTTTGTGCGCGAAGCGCACAAAAAAAAATTTGAGTTTTCCCACAACATACCAGTTGTCAGTTGATAGGTTGTTTCGCATGACCCGCCCGCATCAATATTTTGGAAATAAATAATGCCGCATGTATTTTAATTATCAGTAGTTATTGTTCGTAAAAGAAATAAGTAAGCAAATCTAAGTAAAACGAATGAACCTTCACAGCGCGAAGGCGACTGAAGAGCCGCCATCTTGGTTCACATTCTTGGGGAAAGCCGTAGTTCAAAACGAGGCACAGTCCTTTTCTAGCGAGGATTCCCTCGTGTCAAGCACGTGGCAGTAAATTTTCCGGCACTTTTGACGGTCGCGTACCAAAGCCATCGTGGTTTCAGTTTATGGATCAGTTGTTTACTCATCAACCAATTCATTTAACCATCCATTTATTTGATGAAACGCTTTTGAGCGAAGTGGTCGAGCGCTTCACGTCTTCACTCCCGACAACAACAACAACACAGACTGTCGACCAATATTATACTCGTAGCTTGAGGACGACGGACATACAAAATTCGTCACCGTGGACAGAGAATCCATATCTTCAATCAGTGTAAAAGAAATGAAGAAGATTTCAATAAGAGGGGACTCCTGATGTTGAAAATTCGGGTAATAAATTCTGCAGTTATCTTTAATATTGATCACAAGTAAGAGTTTTTTCCCTTGATTTCTCTTTACACAATGTGTGTGCATTTGAGTTTTACTGTCTACCATAATTATTTACATAATGTTTCAATTAAAATAAAGCAAACTTAAAATGTCTCTTTAAAGAATAATTATTTCATAAATATTTTTTTCTGGCGATATTTATGAGAGATTTCAGAGTGTATAAATCTGCACAATAGGAATGTTGCCAGGTTGTATATTCGATCACAGTCTTCTCTGTTAATGGTAAAAAATTTAGCTTCAATAATTAATAATTATAGCATCTAGCATGTATGTTTTAATTAGCATGAGGTCATGCTAAACAACCTATGGTTTCTGAAGAAGTTTCGTAAACATATGATCAAACATATGACTAACCTCAGTTCTGTAATTGGTGCGATGAAAAAGTTGGAAAAATTGAGTTTCATCATTTTTTTGATGAAAAAGGCAAAAATATTGAGTATTTTCAAAATTTTGAAATTGAGTTTATGAACAATTTTGGGCTAGAATAACCCCTGGCCACCTAGGGTCAAAAGTTTCTCAAGTCAGTTCGTAACATTTCCTTTCCGGAGCATAACTTGACAACCGCCAGTTGGATTCCTCTCAAATTTGGTATGCAGCTACCATACCATGAGACCTTGCTTGGGATTGCGTTTGGCGCATGTGCGTCTACAGGTGGCGCCACCTAGGGTCATTCCGTAACATTTCGTTTTCGGAGCATAACTTGACAACCGCTACTTGGATTCCTCTCAAATTTGGTATGTAGCTACCTTACCATGAGACCTCGCTTGGGATTGCGTTTGGCGCATGTGCGTCTACAGGTGGCGCCACCTATGGTCAAAAGTTTCTCATGTCAGTCCGTAACATTTCGTTTCCGGAGCATAACTGACAACCGCTACTTGGATTCCTTTCAAATTTGGTATGCAGCTGGCATACCATGAGACCTCGCTTGGGATTGCGTTTGGCGCATGTGCGTCTACAGGTGGCGCCACCTAGGGTCAAAAGTTTCTCAAGTCAGTTCGTAACATTTCGTTTCCGGAGCATAACTTGACAACCGCTAGTTGGATTTCTCTCAAATTTGGTATGTAGCTACCTTACCATGAGACCTCGCTTGGGATTGCGTTTGGCGCATGTGCATCTACAGGTGGCGCCACCTAGGGTCAAAACTTTTTCTTGTCGGTCCGTAACATTTCGTTTCCGGAGCATAACTTGACAACAGCTTATTGGATTCCTCTCAGATTTGGTATGTAGCTACCTTACCATGAGACTTTGCTTGGGATTGCGTTTGGCGCATGTGCGTCTACAGGTGGCGCCACCTATGGGCAGAATTTTCTCAGTTGGTCCGTAACATTCCATTTCTGGAGCATAACTTGACAACGGCTTATTAGATTCTTCTCAAATTTTGTATGTAGCTGCCATACCATGAGACCTAGCTCAGGATGTTGCATATGCGTCTACAGGTAGTAAGTTTAATATTTCACTTCCCATTTACTTCCTTTTCCTCTTCAATATGGTTATCCAGATGACAGTAATTCGCCTATCTGTTGCAACAGCCCATTTCAAGTCTACACGGTTCTAGTGGTAACAACAGTTAGGTAAAACACAATATGCCTGCATAACCCCATTCTCAACAATCATTATTAACATCAATTTTCTGAACAATCCATTAAACTTATCTGAGTATCGTCACGACACATGCATAGACAATCCGTTAACCGCACTCCAACCGAGCGAGGTCTCATTGTCAACTAGTTACATACTGTGCCGCCACTCATAAAATGTATACTTATATTCCTCTACAAATACTCGTCAATTTCTATCAAATGTGCATCCGGGGGGTATCTTGTAAGCACGCTTACTGATGATTTCCACTGCCACAATCCCATTCAGCTTACTCGTGAAACGTTAACCACCGCCATGTATCTATGCCCTTACGGGGGGTATCTTGTAAGCAGCCTTACTGATCATTTTGATCAAATGTGTGCATCCCTCAGACTATGCTCTAGTTTGAATTATCTTGTTTGCTAGAATCTTTTTTGAAAATTGGTACCCCTAGCACAGCTGAATTCAGATTTGCAAAACGTTATCGCTTATCTTTCCTTGATTGTGACGTCACGTCAGACCAGCCGCCCGAAGACTGAACGTTACAAGTATTGACGCCCGGCCAGATGGTCTGATGTGACGTCACAAACGAATGTCAAACAAGGGCAGATAAGCGATGCGGATTTCATTTCTGAAATCGACCGGGCTTGAGATGCCAATTTTGAAGCACTTTTCAAAAGCTACCAGGAGACAAAATACTTCAAATAAAACCAAACAGAGTATTTGGGCTGATATTCCATCATTAACTAGCCCGCGAAGAATATAAATAGGGAAATATGAAAACCTTTGCATTTCACCTTTAAAGCCCTGCTCAACAATGTTAAACATGCTGCTTCTGCCCAAACCATGCACAGTTGGCCTTTGCGCATACCAGGAAGTGATGAAAGTGAGAGAATGAATCAGAATATCCCCTGCCATGCACCACGGATGAGATGTCGATCGTGATAACGTGTTCAACATTTATTCCACTGTATTGATATTCATACTTTGCCGTTTTGACAGCGTTGAAAAGGATAATTTATTTAATAAATTGACTTGACGATGGTTGTAAATTGACAACATACGATTCATTTTTATGCGAACGAAGAAACGTTCGCGCTTATTTTGTTTTGCGTAATCTCTAGGCGAACTGAACGATCGTTCGTGCAAAATTTTGGGGCCTGTGTATGTCCATCCAGATGTCCGTCTGTCCTGTTGTCAATCTCCATTTTCTTGTTGCTACCACATCTCAGGAACATGTATGCCTAGGTTCACTGAATTTACATCACACATGCATGTGGTCAACATCAGCAAGACTGAACCATTTCTGATCTCCCAAGTCCAAGCGCTAAAGAATACATTAATGTACTCATTGCCACCATATCTCCAAATGACTACATCTAGGTTCACTAAATTCACACCTACATGTACATGTACATGTAGTCACTGAACATTTGAATATTGAAAATGGGCCAGGTTGTCCAGGTGACGGGGTCAAAATATTTCAAATTTGATTATAGACCAGCTTACTATGAACCACTGGGGGAGGGTGGGGGGGGGGAGATTATGGGCTAATTTTCTACACCATCTCTGCAATAACAAATACGAAGCTGCGCATCTGAAAACCCCTCGGCTCTGGGCGCCAGTCATTCATAATGTATTCAATTTGAACCAAGACGTCGGGAACACCAAGCAGTCAAGTGACAAATATACAGATTATCAAAAATTTTGCAATTAGAAATGGCCCCTAAGGTTTCCATCCAATCAGAGAAACCGGTATTCATTACATAAATCTCTTTATGCATGGATGATGTATACCAAATCTTACATTGAGCATTTAAACAGTATCAAAGATAGAGATCGTTAAAGTGCTAATGCAGCGAAATTGTCAATTTCATTTTTATCATGAAATTTTACGGTTCGGGATTTCTGCTTGAAGTTAATAAATTTCTCACAGAGTTTTAAACAGGAAGATATTATATTTTGCTACGAAACGCAAGGGGGTTAGCAGATAAAGTGCGACATTTACGGTCGCCATGTTTTCGTATGTGTGATGTCATAAGTATGACATGCCGATCGACGAGCAAGCCAGCGATATGCGTAGCATATATGGCGAAGGCCAATCTCCATAGACTTAATTCACATTGTTGTTGAGTTAATACTCTCAATATCCATCACTGTCTTCGTATGGTAATGTGCCAGGAATGAAAGAAAGAATCGGCAACGATCACTTAAAATGATTTATTTACCTTAATTCGTGGGCAGTACCATAGTTGGACGAATGCATGCAGTTACTGTCTGATTCACATAGGAGGGAACGGGGTTTTCGTGGATTTATCAGTTAATATAACACATCAGCTGTCGAAACTCACAATATATTCCAAACTCTGTCTATGCAATTATTTGTCATCAAAAATATTCCCCTGGCATTAGAAATTATTTTAAAAATCTCCAAAGTTTGTAATGTCTGAATAACTGCATTTTGAATACACGATCATGCCGACAACCGGGTAAGTGAAAAGATTAGTGAGCACAGAGCTTTCTCTATAGATGCCATGCACAGGGGTTATTCTAGCCCAAAATTGTTCATAAACTCAATTTCAAAATTTTGAAAACTCAATTTTTTTGAGAAAAGAAATCTACAATACTCAATATTTTTGCCTTTTTCATCAAAAAAATGATGAAACTCAATTTTTCCAACTTTTTCATCGCACCAATTACAGAACTGAGGTTGGTCATATGTTTGATCATATGTTTACGAAACTTCTTCAGAAACCATAGGTTGTTTAGCATGACCTCATGCTAATTAAAACATACATGCTAGATGCTATAATTATTAATTATTGAAGGTAAATTTTTTACCATTAACAGAGAAGACTGTGATCGAATATACAACCTGGCAACATTCCTATTGTACAGATTTATACACTCTGAAATCTCTCATAAATATCGCCAGAAAAAAATATTTATGAAATAATTATTCTTTAAAGAGACATTTGAAGTTTGCTTTATTTTAATTGAAACATTATGTAAATAATTATGGTAGACAGTAAAACTCAAATGCACATACATTGTGTAAACAGAAATCAAGGGAAAAAACTCTTACTTGTGATCAATATTAAAGATAACTGCAGAATTTATTACCCGAATTTTCAACATCAGGAGTCCCCTCTTATTGAAATCTTCTTTATTTCTTTTACACTGATTGAAGATATGGATTCTCTGTCCACGGCGACGAATTTTGTATGTCCGTCGTCCTCAAGCTACGAGTATAATATTGGTCGACAGTCTGTGTTGTTGTTGTTGTTGTCGGAAGTGAAGACGTGAAGCGCTCGACCACTTCGCTCAAAAGCGTTTCATCAGATAAATGGATGGTTAAATGAATTGGTTGATGAGTAAACAACTGATCCATAAACTGAAACCACGATGGCTTTGGTACGCGACCGTCAAAAGTGCCGGAGTTAAAAATTTACTGCCACGTGCTTGACACGAGGGAATCCTTGCTAGAAAAGGACTGTGCCTCGTTTTGAACTACGGCTTTCCCCAAGAATGTGAACCAAGATGGCGGCTCTTCAGTCGCCTTCGCGCTGACTCGCACTGTGAAGGTTCATTCGTTTTACTTAGATTTGCTTACTTATTTCTTTTACGAACAATAACTACTGATAATTAAAATACATGCAGCATTATTTATTTCCAAAATATTGATGCGGGCGGGTCATGCGAAACAACCTATCAACTGACAACTGGTATGTTGTGGGAAAACTAAATTTTTTTTCGTGCGCTTCGCGCACAAACGGCAAAAATTGCAAAACTCAATTTTTTTAATCAAAACTCAATTTGAAATTTTTCTGCAAAACTCAATATATATTGTTTTTCATCGTGGTAACCACGATGAAAAAACGGCTAGAAAAACCCCTGCATGCACCAAAATAGTTTCAGAAATACTAAAATATTAAATTGGAGTTTACATACCGAGAAAACTAACATTTCAAACATTTCAACTAAAGAAGATTCAAACAACAACAAAACTCAACAAACAGGACAAAGACAACATTGAAAAACAAGTCTTTCGGGAGTATCTGAAATAAAAAAATAAACATGAAATTAGTCCAACATAATCCGAAAAATTAACATAATACTAAAAAATTGTCTAATGTGATAATAAATG